>JARFJB010002428.1:0-60000 GCA_036346205.1 Vesta saturnalis | reverse complement strand
GTTTGTCTGTGTCGTGTGTGTCTGTGTTCTGTGTGTCTGTGTGTCTGTGTGTCTGTGTCTGTGTCTGTGTGTCTGTGTTGTTCTGTGTGTCTGTGTCGTTGTGTGTCTGTGTGTCTGTGTGTCTGTGTGTCTGTGTCTGTGTCTGTGTGTCATGTGTGTTCTGTGTGTCTGTGTGTCTGTGTGTCTGTGTGCTGTCTGTATGTGCTGTTGTTGTGTGTACTGTGTCTGTGTGTCTGTGTCTGTGTGTCTGTATGTCTGTGTGTCTGTGTGTCTGTGTGTCTGTGTGTCTGTGTGTCTGTGTGTCTGTGTGTCTGTGTGTCTGTGTGTCTGTGTGTCTGTGTGTTGTGTGTCTGTGTGTCTGTGTGTGTTCTGTTTGTCTGTGTGTCTGTGTCTGTTTGTTTGTAGTCTGTTGTGTCTGTTGTCTGTGTGTCTGTGTCTGTGTGTCTGTGTGTCTGTGTCTGTGTGTCTGTGTGTCTGTGTGTCTGTGTGTCTGTGTGTCTGTGTGTCTGTGTGTTTGTTTGTCTGTGTGTCTGTTTGTCTGTGTCTGTGTGTCTGTGTGTCTGTGTGCATTTGTGTCTGTGTGTCTGTGTGTCTGTGTGTCTGTGTGTCGGTGTGTCTGTATGTTTGTGTGTCTGTTGGTCTGTGTGCCTGTGTGTCTGTGTCTGAGTGACTGTGTGTCTGTTTGTCTGTGTGTCTGTGTGTCTGTGTGTCTGTGTGTCTGTGTGTCTGTGTGTCTGTGTGTCTGTGTGTCTGTGTGTCTGTGTGTCTGTGTGTATGCGTGTCTGTGTGTCTGTATGCTGTGTGTTTGTGTGTGCCGCTAGTGCTTTTGGTGGTAATGCCATAAATGTTAAGCGAGTGTATTTAGTGTACCCCAAATATGAAAAAGTGCATTACTGCTTGAACGAGTCATAGGTTGTGGAAATACAAAGAAAACAGAAAGATCTTAATAATCACAAGGAGAAGGTACCTGGTAGGACACAGTGCATCAGAAAAGACTTTGCCCACTCTACACATTCACTTAGTTGTGAGTAAATAAATTCAGGAGAGACAAAATACGTTAAGGTATGGCTTGTGCTACTGAAGGAGTGTACTACACATATACCGATGCAAGTATGCCTTCCTCGGTAGCACCTAAAGTTCATGGTATCTGCTTACAATCTCAATGTTGCGTATATGAACACATTATGAACACGATGGAAAAATAAGCACAATCTAACTAAACTAAACATTATGAGCTATGACCTACCTCGGAGTGTTTGCCAGAATCGTTAAACTGTGTTTCAGTTGAGATAAATGTATGCGTAATTACGGTAATGCTTTACCTATATGCGCAAATGTTAAGCAGAGTATTTTTGGACGCCAATAAAGCGTTTCACTTCTAGTCACGTACATGCGCCAGAAATATTCCAACTGGTTACCAACTACACCAAACATTGAAAACAGTCCATGGGCGATTATCACACATGTCATTTCGGTTACTAAACAATATAACTTTGTTGTCAGCCAGTTACTATACATGCCATAAATGTGTTTTGAATTAATTTTGAATATTAAATCGTTTGGAATAATATGTATCTAGTTGGGAATAAATAATTTATTTGTGTAATGTTGACAATGTGGAAATTATTACACGATTAAAATACTTAGCTTTTTTGGATTTTTAATTGTGTATTTTTGTATTTATGTTTTATACGTTTTGATAACGTCATAATTTGATAAAAATTTGTTAAATTTACTCTTTGATTATGATATTTTTCACTGTTAGCCTTTCACAGTTCGAGGGTGTTCTGATCTGTCATCTTTAAGACAGTCTAGTTATTCTTTACTAAAATTTTATTCCATAATTGGATTTATACGTTTATCCAACTTATATATTAATAGTAGGCTTATGTTTGCGTTTTCACTATTTCGTATTGTATAAATTTGTTTCAACATCTTGAACAATTCGAAAAAGATTTTACTACTACTGAGGACGATAACTGTGTTATAGTGTATAGTTTTTTGTAAAACATAAATACAAAAATACACTATTAAAAATCCAAAAAGCTAAGTATTTTAATTATTTGTAATAATGGTGAAAGTTCACATTTTTATGTTTGCTAGATTCTCAAAAAGTCATCATGCCAAACAAATACTCGTATTGAACCAAATATCATCATGACAATTTTCTCAAGCAAGTTGTTTTTGGGTAATAAGCACCGTGCGAAAACTGTAATTAAATTATTTCGTACAACTATGAATGTCCATGTGATACTAAAACTGAGAATAATTCTATAGTGATTTTTTTCAGAAATATTCGTAGTAGCTTTTGATCGTGTTGACTAATGAATGTAATATAGTTCTATACCTGTGTTTGAATTAAATGTGTGAGTTAAGAAATGATTTAGCCAAAGTTCACTTAAGACTTTTCAAAATTTCCACTGGAGAATAGTTTTCAGGATTCTATCTATTTTCGGGATAACATAACTAGTGTTATGATTATCATCGATTATTAACCATAGCACGTGCTATATTTGGTAAAAGAATATAATGAACGTTAATAGAAAATATATTTTTTCAAAGTCTACAATTTTAAACGATTTATCACTTTGACATAAACTATTTTATTCATTAAAATCATGTGACAGTCAACATGCGGTGATAAAATTATCACCGATTTGATAGTCTATTTTGCGATTTTTTATGTTTTAACCAATGAAAGTAATCAAAAATGTACCATATGACATGCAAATTGTATTCTCAATATTTCCACGCTCATGTATTATTACTGAAAGTAGGTAAACTACACTTTAAAATGTGACTTTTGGCCAATAGAAGTAGTTAGTGAGGTGTTACATTTTATTAAAATTTTTTGGAGATAAATAGGGACATGAAAGTGCATACATTAAAGTTCTCTTGGAATACAAAGAGTTTTACATTAAATATATTTTTAAAATACAAATATGTACAACATATTTAATTTTTCTAAAAATACCTGTTCTAAACTGTGTTTCACTATTTTTATCATGGATTTACAAACTGAATGATTACATCATTCTCTCTGTATTCATAATATTGTATTGTGAACTTGAGTCTAAAGTTATAATTTCTGTAAAAAACACAAAGAAATACGAACAAAGGTTTAAAACTTACATTCTCCAACTGTTTGAATTTGGACATATACAGTAATATACCGATAGCGGAGTAACCAGTATTTTATAATTAATAAAAGTCTACAAAAAAATTGTGCTATTTATTCTATTTTTATTTTTGGATTACCTTCGTCTGTTACGTTTCGTCTTGTGGTTTACTTATTGTTATTTGAGCGTATCTAGTAGCTTTTTCGGGATGGGTAATATATGCTTGAATGTCTACTTCAGGTGGTAACATATAAATAGGTGGTGGAGGTGGATATTGGTAACCAATAGAGATGTATGGTGGGAACATTGGTATAGGATAATAGTATGACGGAGGAGGGTGTTGCACATCTATTTCTTTAATAGTTGTAAACGTGTGGTTTTTATTGGTAGGATGGGTTTGTGATACATTTCCATATGAGTTTGGTGGGTAAGTTGCAGCAGGATATCTATAAGTGGGATAACCATAATTCGGATAACCATAATTCAAATTAGGAAAGCAATTCCCTGTTTGAGAACATGAAGGTATATGGGAATAACCTGGTCTGTAAAACGGCCCTTGACGATAATACGGGCCTTGCCCATATCCGTCATCATAGCAGCTGTAAGAACATCCCGCTAGGGGAAAATGATTGTTGTAGTGGTCATAACAACCCGCACAGTTCTGTTGTCTAATGTTTCCACAAGAAACGTAAGGCCATTGTGGTTGATAACTACAAGTCGGTTGAGGTTGAGGTATATACACCTTTTGTTCATGACACGCTTCTTCTGTTTCATTATCAGCACAAATTTCACGAACTTGTTCATGCATTATTGGCGCTATACAAAACGAACCACAAGACTTTTTTCGATAGCGAACACATTTAGCGTAAGGGTATTGTTCTAATTTGGTACATGTGCGAGGACTTATAATGTAACAACATCTTTGTTCTTCTTCTGCTTCTAATTCGTCATCTTCATCTTCGACTGTAATATTGTTATGATTAGTGGTGTTAAGTTGCACTGGAATATCAATAATGTTAGTATTGTTAATTGAATTATGTAGATTAATAATCGTTGTAATGTTATGTCTAGGCTTATCCGAAGCTGTTAGATTAAATCCTGCAACTGTTAACATTTCAATGCAGTTTTTTCGACAATCTGTTCGACAAGAAGTTGATTTGCATCTTGAATGGCACGTTCTATGACAACAATTCTTTGACACACAGGGAGGATTATTTTGGCAACATCTGCCACAATTTTCAGGACAAGTGTTGACGACGCAAAAATTACAGTCACAATTAGCACATGGCTGCTGCTCAGAATTACCACAATCAGTTGACCGTTTTATACGTTTCCGAAGACAATCTACATACGAGCTGTATTCTGTTTCTTCGCATTTCTCATTACACTCACCACTTGTTGTTTTGACTGTGATCAGTATGGACAGTAAAATTAACCACAGTATAAACCGCATCTGAAAAATGTATAAATTAATATGCATAACAATTATTAATCATTTATAAAATATGTGGGTAGTTACAATTAGGAGACAATGCGTAATGGTTAAAAAATGAAGTATCGTTACTAAACGTACACTTTATCGTCTTATTATAAGTTTTTGTTATGAACGAATAAGTTCAAAGGTAAATATGTAATTAAAAATTATTATTAATTTTATTAAATACATAAATAAAAAGTTTACGTCGAGTAGGATTTGAACCTACGACCTTTGAACTTATTCGTTCATAACAAAAACTTATAATAATTTGATATTGTCAAGTTGCTTTGGTGTGTGTGAATCCTTGCGATATTACAGGCTCCCATTCCATTAATATAAGTAATTTGATTGTTATCTCATTATATTTAGAATTTACATCAGTTCTACATACATAAAGACAAAATTTACATCGATTGCGGCTTGAACCTTGATGGCGCAGTTGGTTAGCGCGGTACTCTAGCAAAGTACAGGTCGTAGGTTCAAATTCTACTCGAGGTAAACTTTTTATGTATTAATAAAATTAATCATAATTTTTAATTACTTTATCGTCTTGATGATAAAATGCATTTTATTTCATACTAATACATTACAAACAAGTAAACCCTTAATTACCTTAACTGTGAACATGTTGATAACTCCCTTGGGGTTATACTAGGCAGTTATAGATCTATAACTCGCTCTAATATATTTGGATAATATTTTCAAACTTGTCGGTTGATATATCCATGGTAACCATGCCTACTTAATTTTTAAACAACGCCCGTTTAATTTTAATAACCAACAAAATTTCGTTTTCATATTTCATTTATAATGTATTAGTATGAAATAAAAGTATTTATTTATCACGCGAGTTATGTATATTAATAACCTCGGGCAACTTCCAATTCCTCGGGATTAACGTCCCTCGGGATTGCAATATGTTGCCCTCGGTAATTAACATCCTCATAACTCCCTTGATACGTATATAACTATTATATACTCCTTTCTGCAATCGGTATTGTCTTGACTCTTTAAAATGCATATTTTGACGCTTATAAACTTGACAACCTTAAATATCTGTTTACGTATTATCATAAAGTAAAATAGGATATTTTAAACACGAGGATAAAAGATGATTTACTCTGGAGTTAAAGTGATCTTTTATCATCAAGGTCGAGAGTGGTATAGTCAGTATATTATAGAGCAACGAACCTTGCCGTGACAATCCTTCAAATACAAATTTAAGAAACCTGGTTTATTTGGAGCAAATAAATCAATTTTAATTTTATTTCCTAAGTTTACATGTAAATATACCAACGCAATCCAGCCGATAGTAAAGAATGGATGACTAATTATAGCAGAGCTGATCTTTACCAAGCTAGCATCTGGCACAAACGTTATATCGACTTTTCTAAAGTAAACCAAATCTCAAAAAAGATAAACATAACTATATTTCTTACCTTCAATTGTGGAGAACTTGGACTTTTAAGATTTTGTCAAAATTTGTCCATAAATGAAAAGTGCAATTTCAAACTTCTTAAATATATTGCTGTTTTCGAAAACATGTAGCCAACAAATATTTATTATTTTATTCACACTGATAGAAATAATGAGAGGCAAAGCATATTGAAGATTGGTTAACCGAAACTTAAAATATTTATTTAGGTCTCTAAAGCACGACAATGTACAAAATTATAAAAAAATTAAGGTAATTTACGGTGTTTTGAGGCGATCTCGTGTTTGATTGCTGACAATTCAACGGCGTTGTCCACCGTTGTCTCAGTGTTGTCGAGAAAGTCCAATCGAATTTCAACGACTTTGTCTACATTTTCAGTCCCCGTAACGAAGGTCAGGACCTTCTTCTCCTCCAAGGAATTGGACATGGCTAGTAGCTATTTATTTTCGAAAAAATGGTTATTGGTGTGTTTGGAAAAAATTGTGCTATTCAGCTCTGCTTTTCAAAACCCATATACTGTTAAAATAGACGTTTTTGCAAGATAATGATATAGTTCGGTGGATCAAATCTGAAGCTGGATCCTTCTTAGATATACGGAGAAAAAGACTCGCGGAGTGCTTACCCAGATTTACTTCAACGTATCCACCGCTCTAACCATACCTGAACTTGTTGACATGTATGCATGTATCCAGTCCACCAGCAATCCATATTTAAAGGCAATCGTGCTAGTTTAAATTTGCTCCATGCAACAGTTATTACGAAAATATAGTATAGGATCTCATCGTGATTTTCTGTTGCTGGTTGGCTTCCACACAACCGACTAAAAGTATGCCCTGTGAATTCCTCTGACGTCTCAGGTTAATGAAAGTTTTGCGTATTATCTAATAAATTGTTTTTCAATATTGTGAAATACTCACTAAATATAGATATATTTCTTATATCGGAAACACATTTTACAAATAGATCCTTTCTAAGGATACCTCACTATACTTGCTATCACACAGAACATCCGGATGGTACAGCGCACGGAGGTACAGCTATCTTAATAAAAAGCTCAATTGCTCATCATGAATTAGAAAGGTATCATGAACCATTTCTACAAGCAACTACTATTCAAGTGTATAAATTACCAAATCCGATTGTAATTTCAGTTGTTTATTGCCCACCTAGGCATAGACTTACCAAAAACGACCTCAAACCATTCTTTCAGTCTCTTGGCAGCAATTTTATATGCGGCGGAGACTACAATTCAAACATACTTACTGGGGTTCACGACTAATTACTACCAGAGGTCGAGCTTTATACGATCTTATGCGTGAAAAAACTATGGTTATTTATCCACTGGGGAGCCTACGTACTGGCCCACGGACTTGCATAAAGTACCTGATTTACTTGACTTCTTTGTCACATGGGATTTCTTCTAACTATACGAACATAGTTAGCAGCGCTGACCTATCATCTGATCACACTCCTGTTATTGCTACAACAAGCACTACAATTATTAAAAGGCAACCTAAACCATCACTATATAATAATAAAACTGACTGGGAAGCATATAGAAGTTTTCTGCATGATAATTTACAAGCCAATATAAGCCTTCAAACCCCCCTCGAACTAGAAAAGGCCGCTGACCACATCATTACAACGGTACAAAAAGCAGCATGGCACTCAACACCTAAAATTACAAATGAGGTACGTGAAGATGGTAATATTCCTAATGAAATACTTGAGCTCATACGACAGAAGAGGAGGGCAAGATCGAAATGGCACAGAACGCGCAACCCAGCTGATAAAACAATATGCAATAGGCTGGCTAACACCATAAAGAACAAAATAAAAAAAGTTGAAGCAAGAAACCTTTCAACACTATTTAACTTCACTATCTCGTGCAGACAACAGTATCTGGAAAGTCTCCAAAGCAAATAAAAGACCACAGGTTGTAAATCCACCACTAAGAAAACCAAACAATGAATGGGCCAGAACAGACCAAGAAAAGGCAGATCTTTTTGCCCAACACTTTGCTGAAGTTTTCACTCCTCACTCAAATGTACCTGATGACGAAATCCAAGCCTCCCTCCAGGTCCCGCTACAAATGTCTCTACCCATCAAGAGTTTTACGTATACTGAAGTGCTTGACGAAATTCAACACCTAAACAATAAGAAAGCCCCGGGGGTATGACCTAATTACAGCTAAGGTGCTCACTGAATTGCCCAGGAGCAGTATACTGTTTCTACGAAATTTGTTCAACTCTATTTTGCGTCTTCAGTACTGGCCGTCATCGCTAAAATTTGCACAAATTATCCTAATACTAAAGCCTGGCAAACCCGCTGAAGATGTTGGATCTTACCGTCCAATAAGTTTATTGCCCCTCCTGTCTAAACTCTTGGAAAAGCTCATGATCAGAAGACTATATGATAGTGACTTAGTTGAAAACTGCATACCAGATCACCAGTTTGGATTTAGGAGACATCATTCTACGGTACAACAATGCCATAGAGTTGTTAACATTATCAATGCAGCTCTAGAATCCAAATCCCACTGTCCTGCAGTATTTATAGATATTAAACAGGCGTTTGATAAAGTGTGGCATGCTGGTCTCCTACACAAGATTAAAAAGCTCATGCCAAGTGAGTACTACCTCTTATTTAGATCTTACTTAACAGATCGTTATTTCCAAATAAAATATGGTCAACAGTATTCTGACCTCCAACCAATCAACTCTGGAGTGCCTCAAGGAAGTGTCCTTGGACCATTACTATATATACTATATACCTCAGATGTCCCTACAACAGACGATACATACATAAGCACATTTGCTGATGACACTGTCCTTCTTACTAGTCATGTTAATCCTCACACTGCATCCTTCAACTTACAAAACCACTTATCTATCCTACAAACCTGGCTAAACAAATGGCGAATAAAAGTTAACGAAACTAAAAGTACCTACGTTAACTTCACTCTAAATCACAGTGACTGTCCACCAGTGTATCTAAACAACATAATTGTCCCACGAGCAGATGAAGCCCGCTACCTAGGACTTCATCTAGACAAACGACTCACATGGAAGACACACATCTTAAAAAAAAGGAAAGAGATTGATCTGCGTATTAAAAAAATGTACTGGTCGCTAGGCAGGAAGTCCTGCCTCGCTCTTGAAAATAAAATCCTACTTTATAAAGTAATAATTAAGCCCATATGGACCTATGCCATTGAACTTTGGGGCTGTTCTTGCAAATCCAATGTTAACATCATTCAAAGGATGCAATCAAAAACCTTAAGAATGCTTGCTACTGCACCGTGGTATGTCAGCAATCTAACACTACACACCGACTTAGATATTGCAACAATAGAAGAAGAGATAACTAAACGAAGTAATAAACACTTTCTACGACTACAAGCCCACCCAAACATTCTTGCAGCAAATCTACATCAAGATCCTCCACCAAGAAGACTAAAAACGAAAAAATGGCCCAACGATCTAAAAGGAGGTTAGCTCCATTGTAACGGGATAACATCGATGGATGGATTCCCCCTCATGTTAATAACGTCATCATATTAACTCATAGAACACTTATTAATTAGTTCTGATTGTTAATTTACTAAGTAAAAAAAAAAAAAAAAAAAAATTGTCGGTTGATATATCCATGGTAACCATGCCTACTTAATTTTTAAACAACGTCCGTTTAATTTTAATAACCAACAAAATTTCGTTTTCATATTTCATTTATAATGTATTAGTATGAAATAAAAGTATTTATTTATCACGCGAGTTATGTATATTAATAACCTCGGTCAACTTCCAATTCGTCGGGACTAACGTCCCTCGGGATTGCAATATGTTGCCCTTGGTAATTAACATCCTCATAACTCCCTTAATACGTATATAACTATTATATACTCCTTTCTGCAATCGGTATTGTCTTGACTCTTTAAAATGCACATTTTGACGCTTATAAACTTGACAACCTTAAATATCTGTTTACGTATTATCATAAAGTAAAATAGGATATTTTAAACACGAGGATAAAAGATGATTTACTCTGGAGTTAAAGTGATCTTTTATCATCAAGGTCGAGAGTGGTATAGTCAGTATATTATAGAGCAACGAACCTTGCCGTGAGAATCCTTCAAATACAAATTTAAGAAACCTGGTTTATTTGGAGCAAATAAATCAATTTTAATTTTATTTCCTAAGTTTACATGTAAATATACCAACGCAATCCAGCCAATAGTAAAGAATGGATGACTAATTATAGCAGAGCTGATCTTTACCAAGCTAGCATCTGGCACAAACGTGATATCGACTTTTCTAAAGTAGACCAAATCTCAAAAAAGATAAACATAACTACATTTCTTACCTTCAATTGTGGAGAACTTGGGCTTTTAAGATTTTGTCAAAATTTGTCCATAAAGGAAAAGTGCAATTTCAAACTTCTTAAATATATTGCTGTTTTCGAAAACATGTAGCCAACAAATATTTATTATTTTATTCACACTGATAGAAATAATGAGAGGCAAAGCATATTGAAGATTGGTTAACCGAAACTTAAAATATTTATTTAGGTCTCTAAAGCACGACAATGTACAAAATTATAAAAAAATTAAGGTAATTTACGGTGTTTTGAGGCGATCTCGTGTTTGATTGCTGACAATTCAACGGCGTTGTCCACCGTTGTCTCAGTGTTGTCGAGAAAGTCCAATCGAATTTCAACGACTTTGTCTACATTTTCAGTCCCCGTAACGATCGGTTCAGGACCTTCTTCTCCTCCAAGGAATTGGACATGGCTAGTAGCTATTTATTTTCGAAAAAATGGTTATTGGTGTGTTTGGAAAAAATTGTGCTATTCAGCTCTGCTTTTCAAAACCCACATACTGTTAAAATAGACGTTTTTGCAAGATAATGATATAGTTCGGTGGATCAAATCTGAAGCTGGATCCTTCTTAGATATACGGAGAAAAAGACTCGCGGAGTGCTTACCCAGATTTACTTCAACGTATCCACCGCTCTAACCATACCTGAACTTGTTGACATGTATGCATGTATCCAGTCCACCAGCAATCCATATTTAAAGGCAATCGTGCTAGTTTAAATTTGCTCCATGCAACAGTTGTTACGAAAATATAGTATAGGATCTCATCGTGATTTTCTGTTGCTGGTTGGCTTCCACACAACCGACTAAAAGTATGCCCTGTGAATTCCTCTGACGTCTCAGGTTAATGAAAGTTTTGCGTATCTTCGTGTGTGTTTGTATGTATGTGTGTGTGTGTGTGTGTGTGTGTGTGTGTGTGTGTGTGTGTGTGTATGTGTGTGTATGCGTGTGTATGTGTGTGTGTGTATGTGTGTGTGTATGTGTGCGTGCGTGTGTGTGCGTGCGTGTATGGGTGGGTACGTGCGTGGGTGCGCGCGTGCGTGTGAGCGTGCGTGTGCGTGCGTGCGTGTGTGTCTGCGTGTGCGCGTGTGTGTGTGGTGTATGTGAGCGTGTGGTGTGTGTGTGTGTGTGTGTGTGTGTGTGTGTGTGTGTGTGTGTGTGTGTGTGTGTGTTCGTACGTTCGTGGGTGTGTGGGTGCATGTGTGCTTCGTGCGTAGGTACGTACTTGCGTGCGTAGGTGTGTATGTGTGTGTAGCCACAATATCTGAAAAAATTAGACAACCTTGTCTGCCTGCACACACGCACGCGCAAACGCCCGCGCGGACGCGCGCACGTAAGCACGCACGCACGGACTCATTAGTTTTAACTAGATTATTATTTCCCCGTGCAAGAATAAGTTTAATGTCTTTGCTGATAGTAATTGCAATTTCAGCTTTAATGCCTTGATTTGAGATAGAAGGTGGATCACCATTATGAGTGATGAATTACAATGAACAGTGCTGTGTTTGGGAAAGCAATAGACTGGGATAGTTGTTAAAGAAATAACATCGTTTATGTACCCACTTGATGAGCGTATCATTTAATCCAAACGATGTGATTTTGGCAAGTAAACACTTATGCTAAACTTGGTAAATTACCTTGGAAATATCTTAAAATGACTACAACTGTTTCACCGGATTGTTCTAATGTATTGTTCCAAACTTGGATCACATATGAAACAGATCGCCTGTTAAACGACTCTGTCTAAAACCATATTGTTTTTTTTTTTGAGAATAGGTCGAACATTGGTAACTTCTATATGGGAAATTCCTCAGAAAATATAGAGATTGAATACAGCTAAGACAAGACTAGCAATAGTTCGGGGGAAAATTTCTGTAAGACATTAGCTGGGATACCGTCTGGGCCAGATGCCTTATAGAGATCAAGCCTACTGATGATCAATTCTAGCACCTTGTATCCAAAATTAGTTAGTGTTTTCCAGAATCATCAAAATACGAGTTTGATCAAACAAATATATAAACAGATTAGCCTTGCCAACAGAATCAGCAACGACTATTCCGACCAAAATATACCACTGTCCCAAGAAGAGGTCGCTAATTCATTGCATTTTCAATGTTCAAACAACTTTTTACCTCTTGGATTATGCATTCGACTATTATTTCTAAATCGACTGATTAGATCATCTTACAACGTTTGACAAAGTTTCGCTAAGATCAGCCATGATGTTTGTATGTGTGTGTGAGTGCGTGCCTGCGTGCGTGCATACGTGCGTGCGTACGTCGAGTGCGCGTCTAAGTGTGTGCGTAAGTGCGTGTATGCGTGTTTGCATGTGTGTATATGCGTGAGTGCGTATGCGTGCGTGTTTGTGTGTGAGTATGTATTTGTATGTGTTGTGGTGTCCACTATAACTTTAGAATCATAATACGTTCGTATTTGAAATTTTGTATTTAAGCTTTCATTTCTCCTGGACCTCATTAGATTTTGGAAGAAATCCAGCGGCGGATAGGAAGAATTTATTAGGGTCAGTTTTTGATTTTTATCAAATATTTCTGAAACAGCTGCATATTTCAAAAATTAGAAATACTTAGATATAGATCTTGAACATATCAATTAATTACGTTGTATACAATTTATTGATACGAGACGTAATTTGGCGTCAAAAAATTCTTAGGGTGGAATTTAAGTGTTTGTTCAAGACATATTTTTTAATGATAATTTAATTTCACATAACTTTTCTTTATAATGTATTTTAATACAAACCCAAAATGGATTAAAAATTGATTAAATGCTCAAAGTGCATTATTGATGTTTTTATAGAAGTTTTGACTTTTGAATTTTTTTAAAGATAGTATCTGTATGTGTATTAACCTCTATCTGCCTTAAAGTTTTAAACGTCTGTTTGACGTAGATTATTTTGTTTTTACAATGTTGCCTATTTTCGTAATGAACTTATTATAAAAAAGGCTGCATAATTATCCTAAAAAATACTATTAAAATTATTTCATTTGTTTCAATTTTCACTTTGTAGGGCGGAAGGTCGCAACAGATACTTTCAATATGTGTGTAATACAAAATGATTCGGGATATGACATGAAAAGAATATACTGTAAAAACCACTAACAGTTAAAACATTACAAGAAATGTATTTCTATAAATGTCAAAGAGGTTTTAACACTTTTTCCTACTCAGAAAGTATCTGGAAGGCGTGGAGGGAAGGGTACTCCGCTCTCCTTGGGTGTTTGATCAAAAAGACTTAAGGTAGAAATAAAAATTTAGTGTGTGTGGATGATATAATATTGATCCAATTGGACGAAATACCTTGTCTACGTGGACGAAAAGGCAGCTGAAAAGTCAATAAAGTTAGCAGCGCATACACAAAATCTTCATCTATAAAACATTATTTGCAACTTACTAAAAACCATCATAAACGATCGGTTGATTACTTAAGAAATTTGACGGAGAATAATTTTCAAAAATAGCTACAATTAACCACAGTTTAGACCCAAGCTGGGAGCTGAACATTTCTATTTATTTTAACTTCACACCACATCTTCATTAGTTGTGAGGGATAAAAATAAGTTTAATAATTGTGTATTCAACATTCATTAAGATATAAGAAAGAAATTTATAAAACTTGATATCAATTGCAGCAATCGTAGTCAGTAGTAATGGTAGATTTGAAAGTGATATTTTAGGACACCCTCTAACGGATGAATGCTAATAATGAAAAATGACGTATAGAGACAGGAAAAACACTAAAAAACCTGAACATACTAAAAGTTAAAATTAAGACGTACCATTCTGTCTTCTTTAATTACAAGATGATATAAGCTATTTAATCGGAGAGTTTCTTCTTACCTCCTAAAGGTATTAGGATGTTTATGTATCTCAACAGCTTTTCATTATAAACGAGCATAGCAATGAGTTTGCCTTGACAAAATTTCCATACTATCAAATGGAATCTCACGATTTAAATTATTTAAGGCATGTTCAGCTACTGCAGACTTCTCCGGTTGACTCAATTCACAAAATAAGGTATGTTATTTACGTTTAGTATCAAAACTACGTTTCCAGAGGAAAAAGACAAGTTCTACACTCGGAAGCGAACAGTGGATTTGAACTATCTTTAGGTGATCTTAAACATTATTTAATCTTTCTTGTAGGTTTGAAAGCAGTTCTGATGTGAATTATTAAGGTTTTTTCAATTTTATCCGTAACTTTTGTTATGAAAGGAAAAAAGTTCTGCCAACATTAAGGTATAATTATTTTTTTACAGGTACGCTTAACTGATTTAATTACATTACTAAATTCTTTAAGAGAATAACTATTAGCTTGTAGTGATATTTTCAAGTAATTAATTCATCTTCCAAAAATTCAAATCTGTTTAACGCGATAAAAATACTTTGTTTATAAGTATTGTTGTTAGTATTATCTAATAAATTGTTTTTCAATATTGTGAAATACTCACTAAATATTCAAGAGGTAAGTAACAACAGTTTGTAACAATTTTCTACTTTTAAAATTGAGTGTAGGAAAGTCGGTGGTCTCTGAAATGTTTTGCAATGAATAGCAAAGTTATTATACGTAAACCGACTTTGGTTAACCATTTTTGTTACTAAAACAAACACAAACACTCGGAAAGTTAGCAAAAATTATATATAAAGTCATGTAAACAGTTACTAAAGGAAAACGGATGCAACAAAATGAATGTAAAATTATTTACATAAACGTAATTTTTGCCTTGCAGGTTGTGTTCCACCATAAAACTTTAACAAGTAAACTCAAATTGAAACGGCTTAAGAAGAACCAATGAATAATAACAGTAGTCACAGTGAGCACTAAATATTTTTTGTTTTACATTACAATTAAGAGTGCAGAACATGTACAGGTATCATGCACTCTGTACAATATAAACTTCGTATGTCAGTATTTTGATATCTTTGTTCAGTAAAAACTAGCTATTTCGACAGGAATTAAGCAATACCGATGATGCTTCCATAACAACTTTAACATTAAATAAAATTGTCATCACGTAATGATTGGCTTCTAGCGTCAGTATCAAAGATCCGGCGAAATTCTTTGAAGCTAAAGTGTACAATGCATCAAGAGATCAATTGCTTCTGTAAATAATGACACAATATACTTATCTAAAGGTATGGTAGTGGATCCATTTATACTTTTAAAAGCTCTACTAATGTATAAAACCCAGAACAAAAATGTCAAAAAACTTGCTAGTTCACTAAGTGAAAATAATAACTGTATTACAACTGTTGACCACATCCACTACGACAAAAATTACAATGACCCAAATCAAATAGGTCTAAGCAGTTTATCTATGAGAAGTATCGAATACGCAGAAGATGTAAAATATGGACACCTACAGACCTTATAAGTTTAGGGGCCCCAAAGCGATGGTAAATAAACAATGACCTCTATTACAAATTTTGCGAGGGTAATTCTAAACGTTTTATACTAAGTCATCCCAATTTTTTTATAAATTTAAACTAAACAAAATAAACACATTTGCATTCTGATGTTTTATTGCCTGTGTATCGTACTGTAAAAAATAAATATATCAAATAAATGAACTGAAATTTCTGTAAAATGTATGTGGATCCAAAGTTTTCAAATTTGAAGCTGATAAGAGTTTTTTTTAATAGTTCAGGGTAGTCAAAACTACAAATCAAATTTTAAAAAAGTATTTAGTAATTGTTTCTAAATTTTGGCTTTATCTGCGTGATTTTGGTTGAGCATTTGTTCTACACATAATTTTTCGTATTTCAGAATTCGTCACATACCACCAAGTAAGCAAGCTGGAACATTGCAGTTTATTGTGTTGTAGACGCTGAATATACTCTGAAAAAGTTATTTTCATACTATTTTTCCTTATGTCTTTTAGACGGTATAAATACACGAAATAATAAAAAATAATAAATGTTTTGCTGATGAAGTATGGAAAGGAGTAATAGTAAACAAAAATTGCAAACTGAGAAAATAAAGAAACATAAAGAAAACTGTTGACACTGCCGCATTCAAATTGCTAATCAATAGATAAATTGGCAAATAGACCAAATTTTATTTAACTGTACTACTGAGATATTAAGCTAATCACTAAAACACATTACCCTTACTTATAACAAGGTTTATCTAAAATTGTTGATCCCCATAGATTAACGATCTAAAATTTATGGGTAAGCTTATAACCTAATGAAATGCCTATAATCCTAATATCCATAGTACGCGTAGTCAGAACTGAAGTTCATGCCACAAAATGATGCATTTTGAAAATATTAGGTAATTCACTTTTTCGAAATACGACCATATAATACTAATTTTCTGGTACATTGATAATGTTGCCAAGAGAAGTTGGGTATTTTAATTTAACTTTAAGAAACATTTCTTCTTAATAATTCACACCATAACATTGACATCTATATCATATTGTTTGTGGTTACGTCCGGCAACATTACCATTATTTGTTTGACACTGATTTCTCACACATGAACAATTACGGACATCTTTCGTACGTATTAGAGCTGTTTGGCACGTTGTTCAGTGTGTCCAACACAATTTCACTATGACAACGCCGTCAAACAATTCTCATATGCTTAATAAAATAATAACACCAGTACACTTGATTTTACGCGTCACTAGTAGTGATACAAATAGCTATTTTCGAAATCTGACGTTTTTTTGCAACACACTGTCACATGTCCTTCCAAATATATAATTATAAAAATAATGATTGAAACAGTATAAGAAATAAAAATAAAATTAAGTTTTAGTAAGACCTTTTATTTAAATAATTTCCCTAATTTTCATACCTATACCAGTGGATACATTGAAATGAGAATAATTCTTCAAATTGAATTGAAGAAAAAAAACTAGCTGTTTAAATTTTCTTCTTTTTAGCATAAATTATGTTTTTGGCAAATTAAAAAAATTTAAAACAATAATTCTTAAATTTTTATAAAGGTAATTATAACGTTAATTTTCTTGTGCATTTACCTTTGCATGATTAATTAAAAACTTGTATCTAACTTGAAATTCAAGGGCATAGTACCATAGCAACCACATAAAGCATTGTTTAAACATAACAACGTATTGCTTAATTCCTTTTTCAAAAACTAAGCTAAATTCTTACTCTATGTAATGAAAAGTTAATATTAACCAACTTACATTATGTACAAGGATTGTCACTAACTATTCCGTTACAATTGATCTATGCGTGTTTGACTTACATTACTGTTATCATTTTAGATCACACCTTTTGAGATAAGAAATATTTGTAGAATTTGATGTAAATGTTTAATTAAGCGCATTTCAGGAGTGAGATTTTAACTGTAATATTTCGTGCATTCTGATATACGTGTAGGTACCTATCATAAAGAGACTAAAAATTACTCCTTTGCGTCTTTTTACCATATATCTAATGTCTCTTATATTATTTCTAAATCACTCTTTTATGTGATTTCTAAATTAGTTTCATTACATTAGATTTCATAATATAAGAATCTTGTTCTTATTTGGTTTGATTTACAAAATGGAAGTGGCATTATGTAATAAAAAGTACCAAACAAGTCCTTTGTTTTCAATGTTACATTCATCAGGGTACAGTACATTACGTGACAATAATTTTAGCAGTATAATTTGGTAACGAACTGAAGCCACAATAGCTACACATTAATTCTTAAACGGTATCTCGCACTATACTGAATTTGTACGATGAAATATATTACTGGAAGCAACAAAGTTTTTCTATAGAGATAAAATATAAACAATACAAGATCACGGTGTTACCAAACGAAATTAGTTACGCACTGACATAGAGCATAAAGTCAGTTATTGCTTTTTGTCCCATATTTGCAATCAACCCATTCTTAAAGCGTTTTACTGTACTTATATTAAAAGTATTGTTTTCGAGAAAAAATCGATCTCGAGTCCGTGTCCGTTATCGTGACCGAGTACGTGTACGTCGTACGTACGCGTACGTGTACGTCGTACGTACGCGTGGTACGTGTACGTACGTCGTACGGTACGTGTACGTGTACGTGTACGTCGTACGTGTACGTCGTACGTGGTACGTGTACGTGTACGTGTACGTGACGTGTACGTGTACGTTACGTGTACGTGTACGTGTACGTGTACGTACGTACGTGTACGTGTGCGTGTACGTGTCGTGTACGTTCGTAGCGTGTACGTGTCGGTACGTGTACGTGTACGTGTACGTGTACGTGTACCGTGTCGACGTGCGTGTACGTACGTGCGTGTACGTACGTGCGTACGTGTACGTACGTACGTGACGTGTACGTACGTGTACGTGTACGTGCGTACGTGTACGTCGTACGTGCCGTGTACGTGTACGTGTACGTGTGCTACGTGACGTGTACGTGACGTGTACGGTACGTCGTACGTGTCGACGTGTACGTCGTGACGGTCGTACGTGTACGTGTATGTCGTGTACGTGTACGTGACGTACGTGTACGTGTACGTGACGTGTACGTGTACGCGTACGTACGTGTCGTACGTGTGCGTCGTACGTGTACGTGTACGTGACGTCGTACGTACGTACGTGTACGTGTACGTGTACGCGTACGTGTAGACGTGTACGACTGACTGTACGACGTGTACGTGTACGCTACGTACGTACGTGTACGTACGTGTACGTGTACGTGTACGTGACGTGTACGTGTGCACGTGTACGTGTACGTGTACGTGACGTACGTGTACGTGTACGTACGTTACGCAACGTATGTACGTAGTGTACGTACGTGTACGTACGTGCGTACGTGTACGTGTACGTGACGTGCGTACGCGTAACGTGTACGTGTCTGACTTACGTCGTGTCAGTGTCGTACGGCTGTACGTGTACGTGTACGTGCGTCGTACGTGACGTGTACGTGTACGTGTACGGTGTACGTACGTGTACGTGCGTGACGTGCACGTGTACGTGTACGTGTACGCGAACGTGTACGTGTACGGAACGTGTACGTGTACGTGTACGTGTACTGTACGTGTACGTGTACGTGTACGTGTACGTACGTACGTGTACGTACGTGTACGTGTACGTGTACGTACGTGTACGTGTACGTGTGACTACAAATCTTTGGCATAATTCGTTAATTGTATTATCTTGTAACTCTCTCGCTATGTACGTACGTAACGTAGTACGTGTACTGTGTACGTGATTACGTGCGACGTGTACGTCGTACTGTACGTGTGACGTGTACGTGTACGTGCGTACGTGTCGCGACGTACGTGTACGTACGTGACGTGACGTGTACGTACGTGTACGTGTACGTGTACATGTACGTACGTTGCTAATGTACGTGTACTGTCGTACGTGTCTACGTGTACGTGTACTGTCGTACGTCGTACGCGACGATGTACGTTGCAGACGTGTACGTGTCGTTGTACGTAACGTATGTACATCTGTACGGTAACGTGTACCGTGTGACGTGTATGTACGTCTGTTACGTGTACGTGTACGTGTACGTGTACGTGTACGACTGTACGTACGTGCAGTGTACGTACGTGTACGTGTTTAAACATACAAAAATTCATTTGATGACAAATATAATTCTGTTAATTGCTATAAAATTATCTATTTTAACTTCTTCTCGCTATGTACTAAACGTATAATTCGTACAATCAGTGTTAACGTGTACGTGTACGTGTACGTGTACGTGTACGTGTCGTGTACGTTAAGCAGAACGTGTAGTGTACGAGTATGTGTTACGAAACGTGTACGATAGTACGTGTACGTCGTACGTGTACGTGTACAGTGACGTACGTGTCGTCATACGTGTCTGTACGTACTGTCGTGACTTACTGTTGTGTACGTGTACGGAACGTGTACGTGATAGTGTACGTTAGTACGTACGAAATGTTGTCGTGTTGTGCATACAAAACTGTCATTTCGCACGTACGTTAATGTGACGCTTAAACATTGGACTTTAGTTTTATCAACTTCTTCTCGAATGTTATCTACGTAAATGAATTTCCGATACAATCAGTGTTAAGAAACAATTGTCGTATTTACATGATAAACTTCAGTGTGTTTTAACAAAATGCGTTAATGTGTAATTTTACCAAAGATAAATAGTTACTGTAATAAACTGTTGATCGTGTAGCCAAACTCTTGTACATATCAATATGGTTGTTGAACACCAATTACTTTGAAGTGTAGTTGACCTGATACTATTTTGAACATTACATTGAATATGATACAAATTCGTTTATTTTGATACAAAATGTATCACTTACTTGTACCGAACGTAGTACTGGGACGCTACGAAAATTTTGGAGATTATCTGTTTACACTTTTAATATACGAAATGGTCGTCGTGCGTAAAATCGATTTCCAAACAATGGAATTACAAATTATTCTATTTCTATTGATCGCTAAACGTGTGCGGTTTTAAACAAATTTAATAGTGTCCAATTAGTCAGTTATAACTGTAAAAGTACTATATAATAAACGCATAACTTTTGAATCGTGGCACAGCGCAACTGTGTGACAACAGTTGTCCCAATTTATTTTGTGTGCGTGTGGACCTGTATTGATAGTTTGACAAAGATCAGCTACAAAATGTTGCTTCAGGTTTATTTGGCATAACAAAACATTCATCTTGCAAGCTAATAAATCTGTTAATTGCTAAAAATTATTTATTTCAACTTGCTATATACTAAAAATAATTAATACCAAAGAACTCCGTATCTTGAATAAACATTGAATTTTCATCATGAACATTCACAATTGTAATTTAAAACAAAAATCCTGTCTAATTCCTAATAATTTCACAAATGTTTAAAAGGTTATACTCTGTTATGTAGCCATAACTTGTATTCTATGCTAAAGAATAAAATTATTACCATTTAATAAATTTAAAATTCGTCTCCGCCAACTCCTAGTGAGCAGACAGTAATCACAATTTTATTGTTAGGTTTAAGTGGCAGAACAGTCGCCAAATGTCTTCACATTTGGCAAGACTGAACTTCGACCTTTTGTGCACTAATTTTAAGATTAACTCGGTTCTGTAAATAACTTTATTTGGTGTTCAATAAATGGCAATAATAATAATAATAATAATAATAATAATAATAATAATAATAAGGGAGAACGGAACCCATACAATCTACGAGCATAAAACATTAGATTCGAACCTAGCAGGCTCGTTTTTTTACATTTATCGCACGCCTTACAACGTAGTGGTAAGCTCGTAAACTTCTCTTATCTTCGTGCTCACCTACCCTTACTTTTTTTAGCGATTAGATTAGCCTATCTATCGATTTGGAGAGTTAGAAGAAAAAATTACTCTGCTTACGTACCTACATTTTCCTTTTTAGCAAAATAGAAACCGAAAAATAACAGTAACAGGAAACCTTATTAATCGTCACATATTTTGAGACTGGCTTCTCGGATAGGACCATAAATTGGGTTACATGTAACTACATCTACTTCATGCGTGCTGTTTAACTATTTGCGTGATAGTGGTTATATTTTCTATTTATGGAACTGGTGTGGAGTAACCAGCGTAATCTGTTGGAATTAACAGGTCAGATTAGTTCATGTTTTATTTCGTATACATCTATGACTGACTCATTATACTATAACTCATCTGGAGTGATACGAAGGTACTAAAACAACAATTGATTAGTTATTGACTAGAAGTACACACTATAAATATACATATCTACGCTAACTAGTTGTAAATGCAAATCTCAACGTACTATTAATATTCAACACAGATACAAAATATTTTAGTGCTTCATGTAACGTTACTGGCAACATTATTCTTGCGGGTTTCAATATTCATTTTGGAATGCAAACCACATCGTTGATGTAGGTCGAGTTGGCGGCCATTTGCATATCTACTACTGTTCAGAGGCCGACTCCTCACGTGATAAAGATATAAATGTTTAACACCGTTATGCAGCCGTTATTGTAGGACTACTATCAACTTGTTATTTGTTACTTTTCATTTTGAATATAAATTGACTTTATGATAAAACTCACTACTTGCTACTTCTCATTGTAAATATACTTGGACTTTTGTATTCAATATAAGTTACTAGGGTCACGATTCAACTGCTATTTCATACTTTAAGATAAAACTCGCTATTTGCTATCTTAACGCACTGTAAATTGGTATGACTATAGGTGTATCATTCCCGTATAAACGTTACTTCACGATTATTTTGATTTTGGGTGAAAATTTGAACTTTACCGATTAAAAATGTATTTGTTATAATTTTGGTGTACAACGGCCGCAAGTTTCTGTTTTGGTAAATGTAAATAATTTTCTTACGCGCTGTTAGCGTAATTTTTTTTAAGCTTCTCTTTCAGGGGTAATTGAGTGGAAGGCCTTTCATCGTGAAAAAAGAAACATATTATAAATATTGTAAGTATTTTTATCTCTAGTTTAATTTTTTTGTTAGTAAAGCGGTAATGAGCTGGATTAAATCCGCACTGAGTACTTAAAGTTAATTAAATTAATATTTTTCTGTGGTGTGTACCCATATAGTATATAGTATATCTATTATTTGGAAATGTTCTGGGTTATAATTTTGGGAAACATAGTAACGGGTTAATGATTTTGTAATTATATTCATAATCTTTTTCAAGGCGTTGTTTATACTACGCAGATAGCCGAGTTATTTTTTTTGTGTGTTTTTTTTGTTCACTGCTACCATTACACCAAATTATTTTCTTTTTTTGATCGCAATATAACGATACGTTCGAGAGACTCATTATCTTACTCTTCCCGTTCTTTGTGAATGTTATCCTTTCCTTCCTGTGCTTGCCTGCACATACCTTACTATCCCGGGGTTTTTTAAGTTCCTTTAATAATTCTATAGGATGCTCAAATCTAGAATTTCCTTCAGCTACATAGATTTTAAATGTTATAAAACACTTAGCACATTTTTGCACAGCCATTTTTTGTTTGGTTATCGTGAATTTGCGAAATCAGTTTTGAAAAATTTTATTCACTAATATATTAATCGTTCTTGATGCAAACAAAAATGTTTATTTTTACTTTGGCTGTGGGGGTGTTACTTTCTAAGATAACAAGATAAACTCCTATCAAAATATAACAGTTTCAAAACAAAATTGGATCTGTCAGGGCTTTCACCAAATATTTAAGATAGCTTTTTTGAATGTTAACCCTACACTTCATGCAATAATCAAGTGGCTGGAACATAATGTGCGGAAAATTAATAATAATCATTTCCTGTGCTTGTCTTGAGAATGGTTTCTTTGCTGGTTGTCTTTTGTAATACTCGTCAAGCTTGACCTAAAACTTCCCTTTTGCATAAGCAGTAGTATTATAAATAACAGCTAGTAAAATAAAACAATATTGCACACACAACCTGTTTATTACTGTTATTAGGTATTATATTGGATCCGATCCTACATAATCGTGCAGGTTTGTTTCCGCTCGTAAATCTGTGTATGGAAAGTTTATTTCATGTTCTGGACATAATCTTGTCACACACACAACACACACACACACACACACACACACACACACACACACACACACACACACACACACACACACACACACACACACACACACACACACACAACACACACAAAAACACACAACACACAACACACGCAACACACACAACACACACACGCACACGCACACGCACACGCACACGCACACGCACACACACACACGCACGCGCACACGCACACACACAGCACGACACGCACGAACACGCACACGCACACGTGCACACACACACATGTACGCGAGCGCGCCCGTGCACACACGCATATGTGTACACACGCACCCACGCACACATGCACACATGCATACAAGCACACACGCATTCACGCACACAAGCACTCGCGCACTCGCGCACATACGCACACGCACACACGCACACACGTACACACGCACACACACACGCACACACGCACACACGCACACGCACCACGCACACAGCACACACACACACGCACACACGCACACACGCACACACGCACACACGCACACACGCACACACGCACACACGCACACACGCACACACGGACACACTCACACATGCACATACGCACACATGCAGACATGCACACACGCAAACACGCACATACACACGCAAACACGTACACACACAGACGCATACACGCACGAACGAACGCATGCGCGCAAGCAATCACGGCGCATGCACACATTCGCACGCACGCAATAAGGTTAAACTCCACATTCGTCTTAAAATTGGTTGTGTTTGAATAATATATAATTCTTACTTGGTTGCATAAATTAAATCAATAACACGAAAGTGTGTATTAATATTTTGTCAAATAAGTATGTTATCCTAATCTTAAAAATTGAACACCAAATGAATATTTTTGAATGAAAACTAACTTATACAAATGTTTTAAAAATTCTAAAACTTGGGGTAACTGTAATTATTTCTTAACTTAGTCCTTTTCTAGCTTAGCCGTAAGCACTACATTCCCCCCGTTTGCCAAACCTATATTTGAACATATCAAATATTATTTCTTTGTGTAAAATCGATAAACCTTTATTACATGTCGTTTACATTTAATACATCTAAGAACAAGGTCTCACTTTGCAACAAATTACTTATATCAAACGAAGATTTAATTTTATTTTTACTTTAGGTGTGCTGGAAAAATATGAGTAGGCTGATTCAGCAAAATATCAAATATTAAATCAATAACTTAATGTTTCACTGCTTGTGTTTATATTGGAAAAATTAATACTCGTACAAATAAATATAACACAATGCTCTACGATAGATTAAAATAATGCACGATTTAAAGTGTTTGTTTATAAGAAACTTATACAGGATTGTCATTGTAAAGGAGAGAAACGATAAGTAGTTTTGAATTAGTGTTTATTGTTACGGTAACAACGTAGAGAAATTTATACACGAGACACCAAGTTGAGATTTTCGTTAAAACTGAAACCCTAACAACAATTTCACAATATGGTAGTTTGCAGGCTGTTTTAATTATATAGTTTCACATTCGTACTTAAATATTACAATTAATATAGTGGTAATGTACTCGGTTCAATTAAATGTAACAATTTTTATTACCATTCCTTTATGATAGATATTGTTTTATTAACATTTTAAATATGAGCGAGCAAAATTTTTCTTAATATCTCCCAATTCGGTCTTAATTGTTGATACGTTCAATTGTAAACTCCTCGAGATCTGTTGACCTCAGGTACAGGACATGGTACATGAGATTTACTCGGAATTGAAAGCAGATCCAGAAAATGAAATAAATAACAGGTGTTTCCATTTAACAAAATCAAGTTGGTGGTCGTAACTTATTTTTGGGCCACCCTGTATACAAACTTTTATTACTAAAAAAACCGCAGTCAAAAATAAAAATCGACGTATCCGAACGTTTCTCCAAAATCTATATATATATATATATATATATATATATATATATATATACTGTATCTGTGTCTGTGTCTGTGTCTGTCTGCGTCTGCGTCTGCGTCTGCGTCAGCGTCAGCGTCAGCGTCTGCGTCTGCGTCTGAGTCTGGCTGTGTCTGTGGCTGTGTATGTGTCTGTGTCTGTGTCTGTGTCTGTGTCTGTGTCTGTGTCTGTGTCTGTGTCTGTGTCTGTGTCTGTGTCTGTGTCTGTGTCTGTGTCTGTGTCTGTGTCTGTGTCTGTGTCTGTGTCTGTGTCTGTGTCTGTGTCTGTGTCTGTGTCTGTGTCTGTGTCTGTGTCTGTGTCTGTGTCTGTGTGTCTGTGTCTGTGTCTGTGTCTGTGTCTGTGTCTGTGTCTGTGTCTGTGTCTGTGTCTGTGTCTGTGTCTGTGTCTGTGTCTGTGTCTGTGTCTGTGTCTGTGTCTGTGTCTGTGTCTGTGTCTGTGTCTGTGTCTGTGTTGTGTGTGTGTGTGTGTGTGTGTGTGTGTGTGCGTGTGCGTGTGCGCGTGCGCGTGTGCGTGTGCGTGTGCGTGTGCGTGCGCGTGCGCGTGCGCGTGCGCGTGCGCGTACGTGTGCGTGTGCGTGTGCGTATGCGTGTGCGTGTGTGTGGGTGCGTGCGTGCGAGCGTGCATGCGTGCTTGTGAGTGTGTTTGAGTGTATGATTTCTACAGCTTCTCTTATTATTCCCTTGGTTAGATGTTCTGCAGATGTTATCCTTCTGTCTTATCGAAGTTGATATTGTGAGATGTTGATCAAAGATGTTGTGCTAAAGATAGTTGTTTCATTAATTGCCATTAAATACCAGTCATAAAAGTCATCTAACAGCTGATTTAACTAGCTTAATTGACTTATGGCCTTGTACCTAAATGTTGTTTGTAGGTGAATATAAAAATTAGTTTCGACAAGCATGCACAAACTCCTCACATCCAGTGCTCGAGCTATCATAACACTCGGCTCAATGTGTAAATTGACTACAAAGCTCACTGTTATAATTTAATCGCTAAAAGGTCTTTTAATTTTAAATATATACTTTTTCCATCTTAAGTTACCCCATTAAAATCTTGAGCTTAATTACTTACACTCCAGAAACTTTATCAAGCTGCGCAACATAATACTGATGAAAAAAATGCTTTGAAAATCTCTGTTTAAATATCGTAACTTCAAAAATTCATCATGAAGATAAAACTGATCTTAAAAAATCTCAATTTAATCGTCCAAATAAATTAAAAATTTTACATTAATTTAGTTTCAGAACTATAAAACATCACGTTAAAATGAAATATGAAACTCTTATTATTCAATCTCAAAAGAAATCATAACGTTTACTTAATAAATCGCTAAATATTAATCAATCATTAATGGAAACGCAGGAATTCTTAAAATAACCTAGATTGAAAATACAAATAACATGTAAGGATAAATAAAATATAGACGAATATAATTGTGCCGGGTTAAGGCTCTAATCTCAGAATACAAGGAAAATGCCAAGGTATTCGCCAAAACTAATTAAACACGAAAATACCAATTTCTGCAACAAAAGGTAAGTGAATTCGTTACCTGTTGTTAATTTTCAACATAAAAAGAAACTAAAGATCGTAGCACGAATAAGTCAAATTTCGCAAGGTTATTCTGCACTAGCAATTAAATTTAATCTTAAAAACACCAAAAAGAAAAAAAATGAACGATACGCAAATGTAAACTATAAATCAATACCTCTGCCGAATTTCACGTTAAAATATACAGAATAATTATTTACATATTTCCTGTAATCACAGGAAACAAAAATCATATAAACAATAAAACGGTCTATTTTAGGTATTGCGTTAATGAAAATTGCATCCAACAATGACTCAGTTCCAAGTACTAGTTTTGCACGAAATTCTGACACGACATAATTGTCAATGTTCCTTTTAGAAAATATCATTAATGTTTATACATTTTAACGCGACACTGTTCAACAATATACGACAATTACTTCTCGCATCATAAAATAAAATTTATGTAATATAAATTCAAGTCCGGGAAATTCCATAGTCCAAATACCTTCTTGAACAAAGTGCGGCTTCGCGCAAGCATCTATACTCAACTCGCAACTGTTTAGGATACATACATACAAGACTGAGCCAAAATAAAGAACCGTAAACCCCACTATTTCCAAAATACACTAGATTCTTCATACTTTATAGTAATAACGGGAGATTGATGTTGTAAATAACCAAAAATACGTAATTGCGAATCACATTAAATAAAGCCATGACAAATTCAAGAATCAACTACCCATTCCTGTATTCGTTCACCACACATTTCAAACACCTTCAGCTACACCACTAACCCTCGGCCCTCAGGCCTGCACCCCTTCAAGCTACATGTTTTCACTTTCGCCATCCCAACTTCAACTCTCAAAATCTGATCAACGAGTGATTAAATCCGAATAATCAATTTCTTCTCTTCCCGCTCATATAAAAAAAAAAACATGTACACAAACGATACCACACGTTGACACTTCATCTGTTACTTTAACTCATCCACCCAAACAAGTAACGCAAAAATCGATTCGCGTCATTCAAAATTTAACACTTCTTGTTTCATAAGAACGACTGTAACTTAATCCTTGCATTACAGATAACCGCAACTAAAGAAACTAAACTGAAATCTTTATAACACATTCTCCCTCCCTTGGCAATAAGTAAGGGGGAGGTGCATAAAAATTCTTAAATTGTTAAGGCGCAAACATCCACATGAACGAATAAAATAAAAAGAAATGACATTGTACAACTCGTAACTCATAATACTGATCTTAGTATAAGCCTCTACCAAAATAGCAATACAAAAGCTCACTGTAAATTTTATATAAACAATTTTTAGGTTTTTAATTTAACCTACAAAACAACAAACGCTGAATTTTTTCTCCATCATTCTAAATTTAAAATAAATCATTTATAAAAACCCAAACAATCCACATACGTGACAATTTGTGTTTAAGAGGACTTAATAAATGGTATGGTGTTTTTCGTTATCGCTAATCGATGTTTTTTCAGCCTAGCGCTGATTCATCCATTTGTTTGACCTATGTACGTTCGTTCACAATCTCCACGTGGAATCTCGTATAATCCTTGACCTTCTGGGTTGATTTTGGTTTTTCGGTTAAGCAATATGGTTGCGATCTTTTCATGTGTCTTAAATATCGGTTTGATGTTGTGTTTTTTAGAATTCTGCTACTCTGGTGTGTTGTTTGTCCACAAATACATTTATACATACATCTCTCGACAAGTTAAACCAAATTATTGTCGTGTAGTACCAAACTTTAAAAATTCACATTAAAGGTAAGAAATAAATATACATTTTAGTTTTTTAATATAAATCTTTTGCAGTGTAAGCAAGTTTCACTTTCTTCTTTCTTGAATCTAGAAAGAAATGATATTTAATTATTCTGATAATTTGAGAAACATTGTTAGTACTCACTAAAAGATTAGAAGCAGTTTTTAACGACGAGGATCTTATTTTTATTAGCAATTCTGAGAAAAGTTGTAGTTAAAGTCATACCTGTCGTATCATGTAGGAATTTGAAAAATTGAGCAATTTACCGCGGGAATTGGACAGTGTTGCTACTATCATTATTAAATCAAGCAAATGAGGTAGGTGCATCGTTACTATTTTGTTTACTAAATATGTTGAAAGATTAAGGTAAAGTTTAAGATGTTTAAAAACCTTAAACATTTCTAAAAGACATTAACACTACTGAGAACGTTAACTGTATCATCGAAACGTTTAGATATGTATAAACATATACACAAAAATACATCATTAAATACCCAAGAAAGCTAAGTACTTTAAATATGTGTAACAATAACGAAAGTAAACATTTTCATAATGTGAGTTAGCTGTGATGTTGCTTCATAAATTGCAGAAGTTCTAATATGAGATACTATGTACACTCTCCAAGATAGTAAGTAAGTTAAGATTTACTAGACACACCTATTTTCCGTCTAGAAGTCAATTCTGTAAACAAGCTCATGGCGCACCGATGGATCGCTTCTCTCGTCCGCTTTTGCAGTTATTTATCTGGATCGCTTCGAAATTAAGGCCTTTAACTTCTAAAACAATGATGTTGATGTTACGTTGACAGCACATTCATATTATAGCAACATGAGGTGTTACTAAATAACTTTTTAACACATCTTAATAATATTAGTTCTACTATTAAATTTACAATGGAACCTGAATTAATTAATTCTCTCCCCTTTTTTGGCACATTAATAACAAACCTTCATAATGACAACTTTTAACATACATTGTATAAAAAACAAACACACACTAATAAACATTTGAATACTTTTTCTCATCACTATCACAGTCAACTACGCAGCGTTAATAAATCTTTGGTATACCCATCAGTTACTCTAACGGATGCGAATTCCAGAACTGATGAAATTTAAAATGTTTTCATATTACAACATGCTTAAACTTGTTAAATACCTACTTTTGACCTTGACTAGAAATGTAATATAATGATGATCAGCTCCAAAAATTTATATTTCCCGCTAAAAAGTTTGACCTTGAAAACTCTATTCTTAGATCTATGATTACCTTGCAATTTCACCTTGACCTTTTTATATTTCTAAGAAATGTAATATGACACCACCGTAGGTCAATAATCTTTGACCTTGAAAACTCTATTTTTAGATTTATGATTACCTTGCAACTTCTATTTTTAGCTTTGACCTTGACCAGCTCCAAAATTTTAAATTTCCCGCCTAAAGTTTGACCATGAAAGAACTCCAAAAGCTTCCGTTTTTCACCACCAGAGGGCGAGTGACCTTGAACTGGTCCAGAACCGGCCCCATATTACTACTAATTTAGAGTAGAAGAAATCAATAACTGATTATTGGCGGTTATTACTGTGAAGATATAGAAGCTATCTAGTGCGGTTCCAACGCCGAAATTGCTGTAACACAGTATTCGTTTTGTGTACCGTCAAAAGTAGTATAGAATAACATCGATCAGTTTCAGAGAGCTCTGATGTATGTGAGTGGGCTAGGTAAATACATTATCTATATTCATCTTGTCGATCAATGAAACAATTTTGCAATTTTTCACTTGCGGTTTTAATATTTACAAAAGATGTAAATATTTCAAATTTGATTAGAAAGTGATAAACCAACGTTTGGTAGTAGAATTTTGTCTTAGAAAATAACAGAACAGGTTAAGTATTCTTGCTTCATTCTAGATAGTTTCGTTACAACGAGTAGATAGCAGAGCATTACGATATGGATGTATGTGGACTTTACACGCTAATGTTTCGATTTAAAAAAAAACTTTTTAACAATGTGTGATTCTGTAAATAAGTTTTTACTACACGTGCAATTTTAAATGAGGAAATAATTATCTGAAGTATAATGCTTGTTTTTGAACAATTTGTCTGTGATAGAATATAAAAACATTTGTTTTAGTAGATTGGTGTTTAATTTAGAATGATTGCTAAGCTAAACTACTAGACAGCTGTGTACCTTGTGCTTAACTTTAAAATGATACCACAAGAGGGAACCCATGTTGATGGACTTAGTATTAGAAATGGGATGGAACTCTACCTGTTAAAAATGAGGCTATCGCGTTAGAAAAACGCCGAGGGAAATGAGATCCACGGTTGAATTCCTTTAAGATATGCAATCAAGAGGGCGGAATGCAAAAGGATTGAAAAAATTGCTCTAAAGGAAACTAGATCACTGAAACAAGATGACTGGCGAAGGTATGATTAGCTCTAAAAATATACGGAAGATGTTGGACCAAGATGCTAGAATATGATGCAGGATCAAGATAATAGACCGAGAGGTTGAAGCAAGATGCAGGGCGCAGGATGCTGAAGCCAACTCTGGGCCAAGATACTAAAGCAAGATCCAAGATGATGAAACTGAAGTAAGATAATGGGCCCAAGATGCTAGATTAGGGTCAAATACGCTGAAACTAGCGTAGAGGTTGGTTGTTAAAGAAGATTGGGGATTAAAATTTTGTCTAAAAGAAAAGATGATAAAAACACCAGACGGACTAAAAGTTAGAGGTTGAAAAAGCCGCCGCAAAAGAAATCAATAAAAAAAACGTCATTATAAAACTAGTTAAGGCCATTAAAAACTCATTCATAAAATGGGAAATTCAAGATTAAAAATTCAACAAGCGTGGTCGTGATTTTATCACATATTTGCCGTTAATTCCGAAATCCTTTTTACAAGTTTGGTTGGGAATGAATTAGCTTCATTGCAAATAAGAGTTGCTTGTAATTCTATAGATATCGTTAAATATAGTTGTTTACGTAAAATTACGTCAGTGGAGAATTACAAAACACATTAAAATTGTTACGTTGTATTTAAATATAGTGTAGAGAAGCATATTTCGCATTATATTAAAACCTTTTAGGCGACAACTTGGTGGAATATTTCGATAAAATTTGTGGTCTAAAACAAAGAGTTTAGTTTTAGATACGAGACGTTAAGGTCTAGCGTCGTGATGAAAACTTCAATTTACAGGATATCGGTTACATTGATAACACCCGCTGGTTACGAAGTGTATTATGGTGATGCAAATTTTCTGACGGCTCTCCAGATCAGTTTGTTTTTGGCGCGTATTAAAAAAAATGTAAGTAATCCTTTAATCATTGGCTAAATTCAGAACTAGGGGAATAAGAATTCAATGTGGCGAGAAGTGAATGTAGCTTAAAGCAGTCCTGATAAGGATGTAGTAGGGTCAAGGCTCTTGTTTGCCACTTCGCAATGTACGCATAACAGGTTGGAATCAGTTATATATCGAACAAAGGGTGTATCGAATATTACCTCCGCTTCCATTTGTATGGGATATTTTAAAGTTTCACACGTTCCGTGAATCTTATTTCGTTTTAATTTTTTATTACATATTTACCTTTGAACTTATTCGTTCATAATAAAACTTATAATAAATTATATCGTTTTGTTTGTCAATAATGACAATTTTCGGATCATGGTTCGAGTGTCTTTCATTAAGAGCTGAGCCTTTATTCTGTTGAACTGTTTTATCGCATTTTGTTTATGCGGATTATTTTTAACGAATTCCTGGTTAAATGATAGTTTTCGAGTACACAGCCGACTTCGAACAAATAGTATAAACTGCTGTAAATATAATGCTTAAGAAGCTTTGTGTAAATATGGTTTCGCTTTAATAGATGTGTACTTAGCGATGAAGAGCGCTTTAACATAGTTTGCTTTATGAAAGTCAAGTTCGATTTGCCAAAGTTGGTGTAAAGATAAATTTAAGAACTAAGAAGTAATCGGATCCTGTCAATCGCCTACCTACAGGAGCTTCTCCTACATCGTCTTGATCAAGAAAAGGAAGTTCGATTGATCATTTGTGCTGCGTGAAGGTAACTACATACTTTTTCTGAACTTATATGTAATTTTAATAACATGCTTGTTTGTACTCAGTTAGACGAATGAATATTCCTGTTGGTGTAAGTTTAATTAGGGAACCTTTAGATATCAATTCAATATATAAAGTATATTCACTCGGATACTATTTAGGACTGTGCTTTGATCGTTTCTTTTTGTTAATGGATTACATTCAAAGTTTATGAGTCATTTGTTTGTGGTAACTGTTAATTTGCACAACTTTGCAGAATTTCGATTTTTAAGCTGTTTTAGGGGTAAATTAACATGCTGATTCCAAAACTTTACTTAGTTTTTCCTATCACGTCAAGTTTTTTCTCTACAGTTGTTGCGCATACCACTACGCTTCGAGGGATTGAACGCAAATCACAAAAAGCTCTCCTATTGACGAACCTTCTTCAACTGACGAGTGATGGGGTAAGTGACGTCGCGCCATACGTATAGATTCATAGTGTCCAAACTAGTTCGGTTAGTTACGCATGAGATGGTGCAGTAAACAGGTGCGTGTCGCTCTGATACAGTGAAGTCGAAGTCCGACGTGGAGTTTAAGTTTTTTTATTTACACAAGATAAACAGTGCTTAGTTTTTATTTATATATAAACTCAACATTTTTCTTATGTCTGCCTCTGGTAGTTCACGTCGTAAGTGCCCCGATTCATTTTGTTATGTATGTGGAAGTTTTACCATTCCCAGTCAGCACATTTTTCAGGCAAGCCTATTTTGCTTTTTTTAAAATAAAGATTGGTGATCAAAATAAATAGTGGGCTCCTCACAAAGTCTGGAAGCAGTGTGTGGAGGGTTTACGAATGTGGACGAAGGGAACACGTGATAAACTTCCGTTTGGTATAATAATGATTTGGCGAGTGGTTGCTACTTTGTATAGTGAAAACGTAGGATACAACAAGAAAAACAAATTTAAAATAGAGTACCCTAGTTTACCGTCAGCTATACGCCCTGTGTCTCATTCAGGTGAAATTTCAGTGCCAGTTTTTCAAGAATTACCCTCTTTAGAAATACAGGAATATGAGTCTGGTGAAGATCGAATTGACTCTAACGACGAAGATTTTAAAGTTTACGATGATTCCGTTCGTAAAGGATTAAATCAGTACGAGTTAAATGATTTGGTACCAGATTTGAGACTATCCAAAAAAGCATCAAGACTGAACGAAACAAAATTACTTGAAAAGGGAGCTAAAGTCATTTACTTTCCATCCAGAGAAAGTGCATTTCTGCAGTACTTTCGAAGTGATGACGGATTTGTATAATTCCAGAACATACGTGGTTTAATAAAAGAATTGGACATTTCAGACTATAACGCAACTGAACGGTGATTGTTTATAGATAGCTCAAAGCGTAGCTTAAAGTGTGTTCTTCTACACAATGGAAATGTGTACGGTTCAGTCCCAATAGGCCATTCAGTTTCTTTTCGTGCAGAATGTGAAGACAAAGAGCGTCTTTGACTTGATGCAATATAACGTGCACCAATGGATCATCTGTGTTGACCTTAAAATGGTCTATTTCCTACTTGGCCAGCAACGCGTATATACCAAGCATCACTTGTTATTTGTGTATGTGGGACAGCAGAGTTCGTGAGAAGCATTGGGTGCAGTCTAACTGGCCGCCAAGATATGACCTGAGACCTGGTGACCCAAAAATTCTAAACCAGCCACTTGTCGACAGAAAAAACATTATATTTCGGCCTTTGCATATAAAACTAGGTGTCGTGAAGCAATTTGTTAAAGCTTTGTTAATTGAAGCAGAATGTTTTAAGTATATCATTTCAGCATTCCCTAGTATGTCATTGGAAAAGATAACGGCTGATGTGTTTGATGGTCCACAGATTCGGCAACTCATTAAAGATGAACGTTTTATTGAAACAATGAGCGAACTTGAAAAGAATGCTTCGGTGGCATTCAAAAATATTGTTAGACTTTATTGGAAATACATGAGCCCCGAATTACATTCAAATTTACATAGTCATCTTGTTACCTTCCCAGATAATCTTGGTGCTGTTAGCGATGAACAGGGCGATTCTAATAAAACCTGAAGCTTATGGAGACAAGGTATCAAGGCAGATGGGATGTCAGTATTATGGCTGACTACTGTTGGAGCATCAAGGCGAGAATGTCCCACAGATTGAACACCCCAGGAAAAGCTATAAGCGAAAGTTTTTGCCATAATGCCTTTTTTATTATTTTTACTATATTAATCTCTGTATGAATAAAACATTCTTATATATTTGGTCAGTTCTCAGCTTATTTTCCTTTGTATGCCCATTTTGTATGACTTTTAAGGTAAAGAGAGCGTATGCTGTAGCTTAAAAACTTGACGTTACGGATAAACACTGTCAATATTTTTGAATTCAGAAACCAAAATTTAGTCAAAAACAAGTCACAGATCAAAATGAACAAAATTGCTGTTCCCCACTGATCATTTATGAAAAGCTTTGACGTAATGGATTATGAGAATTTCTACACTAGAGTATTTGTTATTTAGATTTTGGCGATAATTTCATTTTTAAAGACGTTTTGAATGATAACCTAACGTAGATTATAACATAAATAGGCCGTTGACCGATTAGATGTTCAGTTTTGCACATGATAGTTTTGCGAGTAGTCCCACATTTTTTTAAGTGATTTTTATAGGACCGAACTTACCGGCACCGTAGTACATGGATTTGCCAAAAGGTGAGAAGTTTGTTTATTTGTTTGAGAATGAGCTGTGTATTTTCGAATTTAGGAATTATATCCAGACTTTGCCGTTTGGTAAATTTTAGGATTTTATAAATTTTAGATCGCGTTTAGTTTTGTTATGTTTTGTATATTTCGTTTGAAATTGGATAATTAATTATCGTTTTGATCAGTATTTGTTTTTGAGTATTTGAGCCAATGATTTTAGTGCTAAGTTTATCGAGATATTTAGTGGGTTTTGAGTCTTATTATCGAAATTTTGAGTCTTATTATCGAAATTTTGCGACTTTTATATGAAGCTTAAGGTTTGATTGAGGTTTAGGTCAACCTTGCGTAAATTCTATTGCGAGTAGCATTTTCGGGGAGGATAGTAGTTTTATTTTGAGCGACATTATGGTTTCCTGTTGGACTATTATACTAGTAATATCTAGTTCGTGACGTTTTCCTGCTATAAATGTGGCGCCTTTGTGACATTTCTCGCGATTTTAACGTTTTTAGAGTTGTGACGAGTTCCCTTTTGCAGCATTAAGTAAGAACCCCGCTCACACTACTGAGCTATGCCGTGCGCACCGATTGCCTGTACGGGCTTGATGCTGTAATGAGTATTTGGTCTGTGATAAAATTAAGAAATCCAAGAAAGCGTCCAGGTGGCGCTGTTCTGCTTTTATACTTGCAAAAATGTTTTCGCGATTCGGCTCGTAACTGAAATTTTGTGTACTAATAAAATAAATCACTATTTTATTAAAAACTGCAGTTAATTGCTTTCTCATATACGTACGTATCAAGAGACAGCTATGTAATCGGTTTAAATTTTCAAACACTTTTTTTACATTTCTCAACGTTTTGTGGCTTAAGCAATACGAAAAACACATTGTTAGAAAAGAAAATTTCGTGTCTGGTTGTGTGTGTGTGTGTGCGGAATATCCTTTAAACCATTAAAGCTATCGAAATGAAATTAGGTACAAAAGTTCTTTGCCGTAAAGTCTAGGTCAAGTTCGTTAATGAGAAAAATCCAACCAGTGGCGGGGCATTTTTAGGGGATTAGAAAATTAAAAAATTTATTGCTTCAGATTTTAAACAGTTACATAATTAAAAAAACAAAATAATACTTTTTCATACAATTCAAAATAAAAAAAATATATAATAACCAGTAGCGCGCCGTTTTTAAGGAATAAAATTGTGCATTTTTTAATTTATCAACCGATTCTTTTAAAAAAAATTCAAAATGGCGGATCAAAAATTGGGTATTATCGTGTTTATTTAATTTAACAACCGATTTTTTTGAAATTCGGGTAATGGGGGTTTTTAAAACCGCTAAGTATAAATAATTTATCAAGATAAAAAAATTCAAAATCTCGGATCAAAAATGGGGGATTATCGGGGATATGACTCAAATTCAGGTATTGTGGGCTAATGATCAATTTTGCAAGTGGGTTAATTTGTAAAATATTACCTAAATAAACAAACTTTAAAAACTGCCAGTGGCGCACCGTGTTTAGGGTGCAAGATTTTTTTGAAAGTTGGGTATTGGGGGTTTTTAAGATCACTAAGATTAAATCATTTGTCAAAATTTAAAAATTCAGAATGGCGGATCAAGAATGGGGGATTACCGTGTTTAATGATCAATTTTGCAAGTTTGTTAATTTGTAAAATATTACGTAAATAAACAAATTTTAAAAACTGCCAGTGGCGCACAATTTTTAAGGTGCAAGATTTTTTTGAAAGTTGGGTATTGGGGGTTTTTAAGATCGCTAAGATTAAATCATCTGTCAAAATTAAAAAATTCAAAATGGCGGATCAAAAATGGGGGATTATCGTGTTTAAAATCCGATATGATTACAATTCAGGTATTGTGGGTTAATGATCACTTTTGCAAGTTTTTAGAGTGCAAAATTTTTGCACCTTAATAAAGTTGGGTATTGGGGGTATTTAAGATCGCTAAGATTAAATTATTTGTCAAAATTAAACAATTCAAAATGGCGGTTCAAAAATGGGAAATTACCGTGTTTAAAAACCGATAGGACTCAAATTCTGGTATTGTGGGCTTTTGAAGTTATTTATTTACATACATGAGAAAGCGTTATGGTAGATAATTTGGCAGCGGATTTTGCTTAGAGGAAGTACGCACATTTGAAAAAACTGTACAAAGTTAGCTAATTTTATATTGATACTGTCTTAGGAACTTAATAGTGTTACAAAAACTTTAATGCCATTTTATAGTACTAGTAAATTGTTTAAATGCTGATTATACATTATGATAGCCAATTTAATTATTTCAAAAAACTAACAGCAAAATGTGTAATAGTTTATTAAGTATGTTTATGCCTTGTAAATCATTTAAAACTAAATTAGCGTTTTTATTTAAAATTACAATTAATTTGTGAATTAGTAATGCTTTAAGTGTTACTAATTAAAGTTTAATAGAATTATTAGGAGGCAATGTTTTTGTTTACCTTTACTCAGGATTACTGTTTCTTCTTGAAGTGTAGCAATTTTTTTGTGCAAATGTTGCAATCTTGTATAGTGTTCAAATTTGGATTCTAGTAATAATGACTATACGTTAAATTGATTTTTAATCGTACCTTTAATGAAAATATTTATTATATGGTGTAGATATTAAAACTGGTGGGGTAAAATCAAATTTAATGTCCATATTTTATGGATGAACACCGTACAATACGCTACTACTATACAAGAATAAGGAATTGATTATAGTTTCTAACTCGAAGATTGTAGTTTGAAGTTTTATAGTTTAGTAGGAAGGTGCTTGAAAGTAATTTTCTTATTTCCATTACAAAATATAATATGACGTTTGTAATACTTTTTAATCTTGTAAAGAAATAAGAAGGAAAAGGAAATGGTTATTAAAGCACTCTAGTGAATTGTCATGAAAAATAGTAATTTGTAAAACGAGTTTTTTTTGTATAATTATCGTTATGCGTTATTTCATATTCCTTCAAGAACCAGTAAGAAGATTGAAACTAAAATACTTTGAATTTGTTTTAATGTTCGTCAAACAATTGGCCATATTTTAAGTATCTCTAACGATAACGTGCATAATTGCAATTCATTTATACGTTGATATGGCATCTAGGCGAGCAAGTAATTGATAGGGAACTTTGGAATTCTTCTAGCAAAGGTAATTTTTGCCACATCACGTTAGTATAATCCCGCAACACCACAACTTAAATTTGTTTTAATTACAGGAAGGTAACGTTCGTGAGTAAAACTTATTTTCAAAAATGCAGAAAAATTTAGGTTTAAAATTAAGCTAGATTATTTCATCTGATCCTCGAAAACTATCTAATAAGTATGCAGATTTAGTTTAAGCTATTTTACATCCAAGCTCTAAGCAATTTTGAAAATTTACTTCTAATCGTATTGTGTAATTCACTATTTGTTACAAATTTCCATTTATAACATTCAAACGGTCCTTAACACTGCTCTAATATGCTTTTGAAGGGGAAAGGACGATAAGATGGCGATACTAACGATTTATAATTCATTATTTCAAAATTTTTTAATAAAATGCTCTATAAGTGTGATCTTTTTTTAACAAATTGTTATTCGTGTGTTATCTTGCGCCTGCTACTGTTGCCTCTGACTGTTATCTCATTTGCTATCTTCGGGTACTCTCCATCTGCTTGGCTCCAGGATGATCAAAACATCAAAAACGAAGCCATCGAAATTGAAAACAAGAACAGAACCTCAACACGTGAGGCTAATCTCATAAATTTCCTAATACGTGGAATTTAATGCTCGCCAAATATCGTCAATCAAGGAAACCTTCACCTTCGCAAGATTCATCTTCACTAACAGCGATGAAAGTATACAAAACCAGATATAAACTGGAGACCGGGTAACGAAACATTTGTTCGATTTCAGTAACATGCAGCAGAGCCAATAAATTCGAAAGAATCTGAAAATAACACAATGGAACTCTGTCGAAACGTCGTTTTTCTAGTAACAGGAGTCAGAAACAACAGCAGGAGACGCGAGAGCAACGGGCACGCACGCACGCGCGCACGCACGCACGCGCGCACGCACGTACGCACGCACGCACGCACGAACGCGCGCACGCGCACACGCGCACTCGGGCACACGCGCACACGCGCACACACGCACAGCGCGCACGGCGCACGCGCACACACCTACACGCGCACACACCCACACGCACACGCACACAGATATATATATATATATATATATATATATATATATATATATATTTTTTTTTGAGATGATTAGAAATTACATTGGTATAGCTATGTAATTCACATTGCAAGAAATTTCATTAATTTGTACATATGGTACATTTAGATATAATATTAGGTAGGGACGATTAATTAGCATTGAGATGGATCTAAATTTATATAATTCACAATAATATGTTAAAATAATAACTAACGACAACCTATTACACATGAGTATAAGGTATGTTAGTTATCGTAATGCAATAAATCAATTTCATTATTAGTTAGTAGGTTTATTTAAGTAATTTTCCCAAAAGACATGAATTACAGGCTGCAGATTACAAACGTGATGTTAAAACTAGTATTAGGCATATATCAATGTCACAATTATAGTGTACGCAGACAAGATATTTGAAAACGTTCGTGTTAGTGCAAAAACGAAATATAAGTGCTAAAATTGTAGAACAAACAGGATAAATACATTGGTTATTAACAATAAGACATAAATAATCCAGCAGTTCTGCAATAATTGTGAACAATCAACATTTACAGACATTAAAGTAGTGATATTTAACAATTCTATACAAGTCTTAGAAGAACTTATAAACTTCCAAAAGTGTGAAAATAAATTATTATATGACATAAACAATAAGGATATACACTTTCACAAACATTTAAAGTGCTCAAAAATGTAAAATTATACATTTAAAAATTATTGTATTGATTTGAGGTTATGTTGGTTCCTCGCATAAAAATTATATAAAATTGTTATGGATTGGCACCAATTGGTCTAAATAAATTATAAGAGGTAAAAATAGTGAAGTAGCCTCAATTTCGAGTCACAAATCACTATATTAGTGACTATTTTACCAAATTTAGTTTTTAAGGGTATATGAAAATTTCAGATAATTTTCCTTTCAAATTGGCCGTAGGAGTTTAAAGGATGTGTATTTATATGTAGTAGCATCCCATATTCATGTGGAAATCAATTCCAGGCCTGAAAAGTGCATAAAATTAGCATAAATTCAATAAATAAATGGCAAAAATTAATATGTTTAATAATTGGAGCAAGTAGTTCGTGTAAGGAAAAAATTGTGTAGATTCCAAAAATCTTATTAGTTTTAAGATAGATTAAGGGGTTCAAGAGTTATGAGTTTTTGAAATTAAATTGAAAATTAAGAAAAGCATTAGCCAATCAGAATTGAGGAAATATTTGAAATAGTTGTTGATAACAAATGATGAATGTGGTTTCTAACGATTTGCATATAAATAAAAGAGCTGGAGGATTTGTAGCTCTCTCTGTTTTCTCTGTTCCAACACCTTGCTAAGCAAGATGTTGCAAAATTTTTGCTCGTAAATATTTTAAATAAAATAACGTCACTTTCATAAAATTTAAGTGCGGTTTTAGTATCGGCAGTTTAAAGCAAGTGATATTCATTTGTCGTGAATTTAAAATAAGGTTAGTTTACCTATAAATAAATTCGGTTGTTATCGACAGCTACGAGTGAAAATATTTTCCGGAGATTCGACATTGTTTTTTTTAAGTTTTGTTTTCGTTTGATATGGATTTTGTTAGTTGTGTTTTTCCGTTTTTCTATTATTATATTTTTATTATTGGAAGCGTGTTTAATTTAAATAACCTTCAAACTAATGGTGCATTTCAAAAATTATTTTGAAATAAAAAGTTAATACATTGTGATGATCCTGCAAATAAAGAATTATCATGTATGAAGAAATAGTAGTGAAACTTACTTAAACGAATAACCATTAATAAAGAAGCAGATTTGGATATCAAAGAAGCAGATTTGGATTTCAAAGGAGCTGTTTTCAACGGTCAACTCCAGCATCGTAAAGAAGATAAAGAAGCCATTTGAGTGAGTGTACCAATTTTATTTATGTAATTGTTAACATTGATAGTATCATTTGTGTGTTAATTATGTCCATATTTTGTAACAAACATGATGTGCGACAACTTGTATTCATGTCCAAAGGGAACATTAATTGATCTAAAAATAAATGGTTATTATAATATTTACTAAATTCAGGCATAATTATACTTACGTCTATATGATGTGTTTTCATTGTATGTTCATCGAAAGGTCATATGAATGCGTATTCACAGCGCATCCTCAGATATTATACATTTGAGATTTAAAAATTATATTTCTATTTCTTTGAACAAATTGAAAATAATAAAATATAAATGGGCGACAACTCAATGTAAATTAATTACATTACTCATAATTATAAATATTCAAAATCAGAATATAAATCGACGAGCTAATAATTTACTTTCTCATATAGTTTTATCCCCTTTGAAGAGTCTTTATATGCGACTTATATACTGTAACAGTTCAATATATATATATATATATATATATATATATATATATATATATATACAGGGTGAATCACGACGGACGCGACGGAGTTTAATGAGAAAACTAGATATATATATATATATATATATATATATATATATATATATATATATATATATATATTTTATTTTGTTGCAAGGGCGTTGTGTAGGTCCATTAAGGCTACATTTTTAAAAATAATTTCAAATATACAGGGTGCTTCAAAAGAGTGGCATATCAAAGTTATGTTTTTTTAAATAGAATGACCTATGTTGTATCACATTTTTGAATGAATTAAGAAAAATAAGATAGACTTTGGTTAGGGTTCGTTATAGCTAAATATAAGGCGTTTTGATTTATTTTGATTTTTCTTAAAATGCAAGCTTTTGGAAAAAATTAATTGTTATCAAACGAAACTAATTTTGTCAAAACTGCTTCAGCATCTCGAAAATAGACTATTTCGTTGATTTTCTTGTCAATTTAATTGCGAAAAATACTATACTGGGTGTTCAGATTTTTCGGTTGTATTATTAATAGATTCAAACTATAATATCTTCCTAATCTGTATATTTTAGATCTGTCATGTGGCCAATTCAATGATCTTCCAGAAAGTACTAAGGGATTCTAGATCTAAACCTTCACGTTTCAAAGCTATTGAGGTAATTTTTAAATTTAAAGTTTTTTGTGGGACGTAAATGTATTTACAAATAATGTTTGTCAATCATTTTTCAATCGAGTAATTAACAAAGATATTTCTTCTTTTGTGTGTATGTGTAAACATATTGCAAGTTAGTATGCAGTAATTCTTAATTAAAGCTTTACTTATGAAAATATGTATCTTGCAATGACAAAAAACGATACGACCAACTCTGAATTCTAGTATAGTGTGCTATCATCAAAATCATAAATATTATTAATTAACAGTATGTCAAGATAATTGGGTTATTTGTACTGTGTGGTGAATATTAAATAATTATTTTAAGTTAAAATGGTTTATCCGAAGTAGGAAAAAATGATATGACTTTAACTATAGGTGAATGTTATGGAATTTGTTTATTAGCTTCAAGAGTCTACCCCGACCGCATTCATCCAAATAACAAAGTACTAGAGAGATTGTTGGAAAAATTTCGTGGGGCAGGGAGTGTCTCTTACCCAAAACAGGAAAAAACAAAGGTGGTTACCAATAACGAAAATAACGAGTTTTTGGAATTAGGTTCCTTGGTTGATCATTCAAATGTCAGGACTAGAATAATTGCGAGAGAAGAACAGGCATTAGTCAATCAAGTGTCTCCAGAATTTTAAGGAAACAAGTACCACCCATATCATATTCAACTTTATTAAGCATGTTTATGGAACAGATTTTGAAAGACGAACTGCTTTTTGTTTAAAAATCCTCGAAAAATCGGTGAAGAAGGTCATTTTAATTAATACGTATTATTTACCAATGAGGCAACGTTTAATAATAATGGCCATATTAATCGTCATAACTACCATTATTAAAATACCAAAAATAAGCATACGACAGATCGCCAGAATCGGCGGACTATTACTGTATATGGTGGAACAATTGGCGATGAAGTTATTGGTCCATATTTCTTCGACAGCACTTTACATGGTGGCAAAAATTTAAACTTTTTAAAAAACGACTTTGACTACTTTTAGAAAATATTCCATTGCACATAAGATAAAAAATATGGTTACAATTAGATGGTGCCCCTGCACATTTTTCACGATGTGTAGGTGAATATTTAGACCGATAATTTCATAACAAATGGATCGGAAGAGGTGGTCCAATTAACTGGCCCCTAGATATCTAGACCTCACCCCGATCGATTTGTCATATGGATATATATATATATATATATATATATATATATATATATATATATATATATATATATATGCGTCTGTTTGTAACCAACAGGCCACACCATTCCATCGATCGACCTCATATTTGGAACGTAGGTTGGTCTTGGTCATTGATCATCCAGTAGGGGCGTTGGTGGCGAAATCTGCAGAATCTCTATTTATGGCCCGATTAAGTTTATATTCGGAATATATGTAATTTAGGCGACATAAATTATTGTAGGATAAGATCTGAGGGCCGGCTAGTATATAAATATATAATTATATATATATATATATATATATATATATATATATATGAGATTGATCTTTAGGTTTTCGCGGCTGCTGTATATACTGGTGGTTTCTCGGGTGTGGATCCGCGTAGCTGTTCTGGTCTCCGAAAGACCGTTTGTTGCGAAACGACGTTTCGGCCAAAGTCTCATTTGCCATCCTCAGGTTTGTAACTGTCTGCTCCTGCTACGAGTTACTCGAACTGAAGTAGCTTTCTGTTGTGTGTGCTGCTGCTTATGTACCCTATTGCTTTCACTCACTGCTTGCACCGCTTGTTGTTGAATCAACAAAAGAAGAGAGAATAGGGAGGCAAACAGTGAAATCAGTGAAGGTAGTGAAAGCATTGAAAGCAGTGAAAGCAGTGAAAGCAGTGAATGCAGTGAAAGCAGTGAAAGCAGTAAAACAGTGAAAGCAGTGAAAGCAGTGAAAGTAGTGAAAGTAGTGAAAGTAGTGAAAGCATTGAAAGCAGCGAGTGAAAGCAATAGGGTACATAAGCAGCAGCACATACAACAGGAAGTTAGTTTAGTTCGAGTAACGCGTAGCAGGAGCAGACAGAAGAATCCATAAGCCGTAATTGTACAGTTCATGAAAAGAATATCCATTCCACGAACTGACTCCATATGCTGTAATATTTATGACTTACGAGGACACAAAGTTTGTCCATTTCTTGAAGTGGAAGCCACTTTTCTCGAGGTACTCTAACTTACAAATCTTACAGCAATCGGATGCACCAATTGTCTATTTCACGAATGGCTGAAATCGCTAAGACAGCTTTCTGTAAGTATGGAACGTTGTTTGAAATGGATGTGCACTTCGGCTAATTTACAAAGTTAGCCAATGTCCACATCATGAATTAAACTGGCATACCTGCTATAAGTACTATAATTCACGAAATACCTACCACTGTACGTAAATAAGACACAGAAAAATACGAGAGAAATTTTATTGCGATAGAAATATAGGTAACATAGAACACAGATTTCGAGGTAAACAGCTCAACCATATACGTAATATATAAATGTGTTAATACGAAAAGTGGAACATAATTAGAGATTATTCGATATAAGTAAGTAGTAGGTATCATCTGCCCAAGAAAAATAAAATATCTAAAAACTGAAACTAATAAAAAACCTACTATGGTATCTAAATTCTAATCTCTACTCTACTTATTGGCACAGTATAGACTGCTGTGATAGCGAGTGGTACACAATCTGTTTGTTTTCTTGTAAAGGCACCCCTTTGATTTGCACTGTTGCTTAGAGGATATTACAACTATACTCTATAACACTTTGATCACCACGGCTTGCTGTAACTGCTTCTTGTAGAGGTATGTGTAATGAATTATGTCCGTATCATCCTTTTAGTGTACCATGTTCAGTGGTAACCTGATATATATATATATATATATATATATATATATATATATATATATATATATATATATATATATATATATATAATATATATATTTCCACAGTACATTGCGGGTCTGCTGGTGCTCTATCGACTTTTGGAACCCTTACCAAGACACAATCACTTTTATTAAACACATTTTTTAATTTTTTGATACTAATCCTGGAGTAATTGAAAATCGATAAGATCAACCTGCCCTCTTTCGATAAAGTCTTTGAAAGTTATGGTTTTTACAACTTACTGACGAGATATACTTTTCTTTTGGTTGCAAGTTTTGCAAACATATAGTTATGCTGCAATGCAAGGTTGTAGCTTCAGGATCGGGATTCCAACGACCACACTATTTTGTTAATGATTAACTAATATGAAACAGATCTGTTAAAACACTTTTATTGTGAAAATTAATATAAAATGAATAAAATTCTATATAATAAATGAAATAAACTTAAAATACCCTGGTAAATAATAAAACAATAAAGAATGAAAATAAAAATTAATTCTCAATTATTATTAATTTTATTAAATACATAAATAAAAAGTTTACCTCGAAGAGGATTTGAACCTACGACTTGTACTTTGGTAGAGTAATTTAAAAATTAATTCTGGTTGCCCTGATTTTATTGCGGTTGGGGACGACGCTGCCGATTCTCCGTCGTGCTCGTCTTGCCCTCTATGGGTGTAATTGTAAATCAGGTTAATTACCAAAATGTTTCTTTATACCTGAAATAAGTTCAAAACAATTTTTAATTAAAACGTTATGTGTTAAGTGGGTACGTCAATATATTGGTGAGGTGCTTTGGAAGTTACATAGGAAGTTACAACAGGTGAGTGAGTTTGCTACTGTTTGAATTAGGTAGGCAAGTGTGGTTAGGATAAGGACCATATGGTTTTGAAATTTGGGGCTTCTGAAGTTTTATATTTGCATAGGATGAGATTAATTATGTATGCCTGGATGAAATATAAAGCAATTAGGTGTACTTGGATGATAGCGCAGTGAGTTGAATTGATATCGCAGGACATATACAGGGTAAAAGAAATATCGGATTTAATTATGATGATACTCAGGTAGGGTTGATAGTTAAGTAATGGGATACGAGGGGGTGTACGTAAGGATGAGAGGTACTAATATACGTCGTTGGAGTGTAATTAAGGGCAGGGGAAATCGTATTCGGAGCCTTAACTGCCGGAAACGAGTAAAGGGGTATTTCGGTTTCAATGGGGTTTGTTTGAGTGGAAGTAGCTAGACTATCGGGGCAAGACCTCCTTCGAACTAACTACGTTGTTTGGAATAATGCAAAAGCCCACTAATAGGATAGGGAATTTTATGCAAAGGATTTGCAGGATCATTACAAGGTCTAGGGACAGAATACTTAATTTTTTCCGCATTCTTCATTTTTACATCCCTTCCGTGCCCTGTTGAAATGTGGCACCTTTCATAAAGTTCTTAACAGGACAATAAATATTTAAGCTACGTATCATCGGCACTACGGTTTATGATCAAAGAGTTTTCATTTCCAAGACACAGAACATCGTATGGGTTCAGTAAGTGGTACTCTCTCCTAGCCTTCTGACACCTATTAGATAATAGCAACTAAACTAATTATCTAGAATTTTGAAATCGTCTAGTACGTCAACCTATGTAAATGGCACTGGAAAATAATACATCCCAAAGACTAAAAGATCGCTTGACACTTGGTACAGGGTGACAAATGCATGAACACATTGTAATCAAAAAATTAAATAAATAAAAAATTAAGGAAATCCCAAAGCCCACTTTTTTACATTTAGTATAGATGAATTTATTCGTATTTTAATACCTCAAAGTTTGTGGAGATGATCGTGGGGCACATTATATATCGAACAACGTTTGTTTAAAATGAATAATTCAAAATTTGGATACGTTTTTTAAGTTCCTTTAATAATTCTCTAGGATGTTCAAATCTAGAATTTCATTCAGCTACATAGATTTTAAATGTCTTAAAACAAAGTAGCACATTTTGTAACCAATTTTTACGTTCTTCATTCATTTAGTTGTAAATAAAAAAAAGGGTTTTTGGTTATTAATGATTTATAACTATGTGGTAGGCAATTTAATTTGCACTGTTGTAACTTAAGTTGCATATTTTCTTAAGGGTTTATACTTCCATATCGTGGAATTATTTTCTGCACATATTTCGCGCGCATCGCTACATCACCTGATACCGTGAGCGTCCTTTTTAGCATTGCTTGATGTAAGTTGTTTTAAGAAAGAAGCCATTTTTGGTTTCCACCTAAATTTTGTGTAAAGTGCCATTGATTTAATGGCATAATTAAATTTTGGATTATTCAAATTTCAATGAATATACATTTGTAAGAAGTAAATTCAACTTTGGTATGGTTTACAACGTAAAACATTGACAATACGACATATTGCGGAAACATTGGTACGAAGATTGCATCACTATGGTTTACATATCCGCATACCTTATGATAACAGAGGTTCTCAAGAAGTTGTACAAAAATTTTATAACCGGTATTTATACCCCAATGACTTAGTAGGATAAGGCTAATAACACTAGTTTTAAGATTTATTTTATATAATCCCAAATTTAAATGCTTAATAAACAGTTTGTATATCTTTTATTTTGACATTTTGGTGAAGTGTTTATTGTATCCTCGGTTTAGTTATTCCGAGCGTATAAAAATAACTTAGCGTCCGAGATAACTTTTATTATTGTTACCTTGATGTTACTATATTGATGTTAGGTGGAAATAACTAAGCAGAAATTTGTTGGTAATTAAGATAATCAAAAAGTTTGAACCAGACCCGATTTAATCTACCTACTGAGTTAACGACATTATCTTTTATTGAGTGTTTGGTGTCTAGTTATTTTAACGATTTATATTGAGAATGCTTTAAAACATTTATTTACACCATTATTATAATTTTTGCACAGTTTTGCATTCATTTTTGTTTGGTTATCGTGAATTTACGAAATCAGTTTAGAAAAATTTCAGTCGTATGCACCTTGATGCAAACAAAAATATTAATTTTTATTTTGGCTGTGGGGGCGGTACTTTCTAAGATAACATGGAACGTGAGAAAAACCATTTGAACGGTTTCTTATTTTAGTTTTAACAAATTTTCACACGCTGTCCTATCAGATTGACCTATTTTGTTTTTGTTAACGACGATGTCTTGAAGCGGTCCCAACAGAAATCACTGTTGATTCAGAAAAATCCAACTCAACCGTAATCCGCGCGAACTAACCCTAATACGCTGCCGTTAAAGTAACAACAATCCAAATTTAGAATGGTATCTTAATACAAAAATTGTCGTATTGAAGGATTTTCGCTAAAGATTTTACTGTGACATGCTCCTATCCAATTCAAAAGTCGGACTCATTTGCTCCGCCATTGCGCAAACAATACATATACATACAACCATTAAACCATTCTGTTAAAGATTTCAAACTTCTCTGGGTGCCGTCACTGGCCAATCCAAACAATGGTAATACTCAAAATATAAACTCGCATCAAAATATTGCATTTTTAAAACAAAATTGGACCTGTCAGTAGTTTTCGTCAGATATTCAAGATAGCTGCTTTAAAGTTTTCATTTGGTTCACATCTTACATTGTGGACTGAATTTCAATAAATGGATATTTATGTCATGAAACGGAACATGCGTTAGAAATGGAGCAATCCTAACCTAACTCTACATTTCATGCAATAACCAAGTGGCTTGGGCATAATATATATAAGTAATAATGATTATAAGTAACTTAACTGATTAGAACTAGAGTTAACATTATTGAATAACTTACGATGTTTCTCTGGTATCTTGCATTTTTTGATGACCATTTTCTGTGCTTGTCTGGAGAACAGTTTCCTTGCTGGTTGTCTTTTATAATACTCGTCAAGCTTGACGTAAAAGTCTTCTTTTGCGTTGTACTCCATTGCACAAGTAGTAGTATTATAAATAATAGCTAGTAAAAGAAAACAATATCGCACTCACATGTTTATTAATGTTATTAGATATTATATTTAATCGGATCCTACATGATCGTACCGGTTCGTTTCCGCTCGTAAATATGTGTATGGAAAGATTTATTATCAGCGCCTGAAGGAAAATTAACAAAATACATTGTAACTTTTGAATGCAAATAACTTGGAAACCGATAAGGTTAGGCGACCTAGACAAGAGTACCTTTTTATGACGTTCTTTTAGACTTTTAAGTTTTTTCAAGCATAGCTCAACAGATAAAAAATATGTTTTGATTTACCTAAATAATACGGTGAAACTAGCGGCCTCTAGGAACAACGTCCAATACGTTCCAAATTGATAATTCTCATATCAAAAACCCAACACTACCGATTTTCAGATTCATGTTATCTAAACTTTCTCAATTATTGAGAAATTTCAGATTAAAATTTAAACCTTCAATATCCTGTATCTCCTAAACCAGCGACATTCGTATAAAGACATGATGAACTCAAAGAAAATATACCAACTCATAGGACTACGTCGGGATTGCACTTCAAACACACAGTTTCAATACTATTGTTGGACTCCTTATAACGGAAAATCTTAAAGTTCTAAATATCGTTCGGAAACTAACGTCTCATACCATCTCACGGGACCCCGTTGGAGCTCTGAAACTTGTCCCAGAGCTCCATCCGTATATGTGTGGTCATCTACGGAGCCTCCTGCAATTGATGTGGAGGCAAAATTTAAATTTGAAACGGTATTCTAACATTAGGGCCTAATTCCATCTCATAGGACTTTCGTGCGGTGAGATTTCACATAGTCGGAGTTCCGTCAGGGCCCCCTTTCGCAACAACTGTGGCTCCGTCCCATTTCCACCAGTTCTTCCAAAACAACTTTTCAAAGGCATGCACTTTCATAACAAATTATAATGAACTGTATAACTTGTTTATTTTTAAAATAAAAGATACAAAATTTAATGGATTATTAAATGATTTTTTTTTATATATACAACAATAGCTGAACAACATTACATCTGAAAATTTATTAATTAGTAATAAATACATATGGAATAAGATTATAAATCTTATAACTTTATTATTTTTAAAAATGCATAAAACACGCCTTTGTTATTGGTATTAGAAGAAGAAGAAGAAATAGATATCTTTCTTAACTTTCTCCGAATCTCAATAATTGTCAAGTCCCGTTTTAGCTTTTTATCTTAGTAAATCATCGATCTCTGTAACTACGAATTCGGCCATTATAATGAAAATTCAGTTAGTATTACGTTAAGAGAATATAAGTGATATTCTCCTTATCACTAATCAGGAAGAATTAAAAGAATTAAAAGTGCAAATGTTGTCAAGTTGGCGATAAAAAAAAGATGGCGTAATAGTTTAAAATAATGTTTTAAGTGCGTATTGAAAGTGTTCCAAGTTGATGTTTTGATAGCGAGTGATAAATGTACAAATTGACAATCGACTCAGTTAATAGATCGATGTATAAAGTATAATAAATTAGTAACTCAAAAACATTGATAATTAAAGCATAGTATTTCGTAGCTCGCTTGCAGTTTGTTGCACACGCCGCTTGTAATTAGAACTGAATAATTAAGTAAAAACTCTATAGTGTAAATACATCGAGCAGTTATTCACAAAAATGATTAATTTGAAGAACGAAAATTAGAAGTGTATTAATCCCCAACAACAATCCAAAGAAGATATTGAAAAGAACAAAGACAGCAAGGCGCCGGCAGTCTATAATCTAATTGAGGCCTCTTGACCGGTCCAAGTGACGCAAGCATTACGTCACCAGTTCGAACAAAATCATAACAAGTAAGAACCTTTCGATAGCATAAATAAACGAAAATTGCTAAGCAAGCTGGAGCATCCGATAAAAGGAAATAGGAATTTGTTGAGTAATTATTAAAGTTCATTTACACTCACAGAAATGTGATAACAATAAAGGCAAAGTTTAGTTAACGAACGTTATCTTTATAAATTAATATCACTTAGTTGACGTTGAATCGTTTCACATTTTGGAAATTGTAAAAGATTGAAATATAACCCAAACATTATTCTTTGTAGCCAGGTGTATGCAAGCAAGGTAATAATAGCAGGTAATACGCCCGTCACAAAACAATTCCAACGTGCGAAGAAAAATGGTGCCCAAATATGATGCCCATTACACTGTTAGTAATTAGACACACTCCAAAAATTTTGATATTATTTCCACTGTCAATAAGTAGGTGAAAAACTACAGTTAACTAATTATAACGATACTTATGTAATAAAATAATTTAAAGTGTTTCTGAAAAACAATTCAGACCTGCCAACAGGGCTAAGATGGTACATCAGATGTTATATCGTGTACATTCAAAGCTAACAGCGTTGTATATTAATAGTTAGACATATTGATTACGTAATATGTGTTTACAGTTTATTACCATTAACTAGTGTAATATGTATATGATAAACAAAAATTTGATAGCACATGGCAAAAAATTGGTGGGTGCTGATTGACCTGTTTCACATATTTGATTTTCGGATCTGTAATCTGATTTTTTAGCGGAAGCTCGCTTCAACTTTGTATCTATTATTAATCATTCGAAGTATCTTGAATTAAAGGTTACTTTCGAGAATAAATAAAAAAAGATAAATAGTAATTAACATTTATAACCATAAGGTGTATTTAGCTGCAGACTATTAAATATACCTGACGTGTTATTTCTTTTTTATCTCAAATTTAAAATATCATTTAATATTGGACTTAAAGGAGAATTTTAAAACATATTTGTATTTGTTACGCGTTTACTTCCCCTCTTTACATATACTTTTGTTTAACAATACCAAACACTCTGTTTTTAAATCTCGAAGAATAAATATAGCAGAAAAACGTGTTTTACAAGATTGCGTAACGACCTATGATCTGTCTGCATAATATTAATAGTATTTATAGCGTATGGGGTGAGATTTAGTGCATTTTTATAAGTTAAAATAAAAATCAAACGTTTGATTAAAATTGGAAATTAGAGTATATCATATTTTGGCAGAAACTGAAATAAGATCCTTTGGTTAGGTTAGATTGGTTCTCTATTCCTATAGCTTGATACTGCATCTGGAAAAAAGGATATATCTTAAACCAGGTTTCAACTGGTTGCTTCTTAAAGGGTCAATTAGTTATCTCTTGGATTATAAGTAATGTATGATATAATTATTTGTTTAATATTAATTATGGTATAATTAGAAGTGAACATACAGTTTACAAAGCCAACTTGTAATATATTTATAAGTTATCAACACTTTGTGGTATAATTAGAAGTAAGCACAGTTTTCAGCGGCCCCCGGTAGCATAATAAGAAGTTAGCAACGCCATCTGGCGGTGTAATTAGAAGTTATACTTTTAACAACAATCACACTGAGCTCCATTTCTAACATAGAGCCCCTTTCCAACAGTATAATTAAGAAAACGACTTTCATAGTCAAATTGTTTTATAATTAGGAGTTAGCATACCGATTCTGCTTCCGTTCACTATACAATACGGTGCTTTAGGGGTTTCAATATCAGGAAGACGAGGAATAGTGGGTTGGTTTAGATTTCTCTTAAGTTTTATTCATAACTTTTGAATGATTTACATGTAGGATAAAACGTATTAAATCAAGAAAAACGTAATGGTAATTTTAATATGTGTAATAATGCGAAATTTTACATTTCAAACGACTTACATAAGTATATGACATAAGATACACCCATAATTGACTACATTATTCTAGCTCTACCTCTGTCGACTGTTCAACTACACTTTGTGCATTTTCTAAAGCGTTGCACGTCGTCGACGGAATAAAATTCCATGCCAATTTAAAACAAGTATTTGGTGGCTTTGCTTCTTTAAGATCTAGTTACTTTTTAGTGGAAAAAGTTGGTAAATCCGTATATGTGCTAACATCGATGCCAAACGTTTTTTGACAGCTGCTAACGGTTAATTTTGCTTTTACGATCGCCAATTTTACGTTTATATTCATTGTCCCTCTTAGCATAAAAATCTGTTCTTTTCGGAATAAAATGTAAACTGTCACCATTATTACGCATATTAAAACACTTATCTTTTTATTAGGTTTTTAAGGTGTTCATATATTTAACTTATACAATCTAAACGTTTTGATAACACTTGCAGTTATCTTTGTCAGTAGTTATACTATCTTTCAAACATCTTTGAAACAATTTGTGAAATTTGAACAATTGAAAACGCAAACATAAGCCTGCTATTAAAGTAATAGTATGATAAACGTATAAAGCCAACTATGGAATACAATTTTAGTAAAGAATAATTAGCTCATTAATAAATTAAATACTGTTAAAGTGCCTTGAAGATAGTACATCAGAACACCCTCTAACGGCCGAAGGCTATAGTGAAAAATATCATATCCAAGAAGTTGTAAAAACTTTAATTTGAAATTGCTAGAAGTATTCACAAATAGAAACTTGACGTCAATTAAAATAATCTAGTCAAACCTAACAAAGAAATAGCTGTATTTTTCCTAGACCTTGAAGTAAATGCTTTACCAGTTATACGTTAAATTACCACATCATTATAATTTAACTTGTGTTGAAATTAAAATTAAAATTGGAAACTATATAAAACGCACTACAGTGTGTTTTCATTGTTAAATAACATTTACATTTATTGAAAAAGCTATTTCTTTGTTAGATTTGACTGGATTATTTTAATTGATAACAAGTTTTTATTTGTGAATGCTTTCATCAATTTCACTTTCAAATTAAAGTTTTTCACAACTTTACACTTACATCATAACTTGATTAAACTCTGTTAAATTTGCTCTTTAGTCATGACTTTATACTGTTAGCCTTCCATCGCTAGAAGGTGTTCTGATTAGTCGTCTTCAAGGTAGTTTAACTATATTCAATTTATTAATGATCTAGTTATTTTTTACCAAAATTGTATTCCAAAGTTGTCCTTATACATTTATCAAACTGTTATATTAATAGCAGGCTTATGTTTGCGTTTTCAATTTTGAAATTTCACAAAATTGTTTCAACATTTTTAACAGTTTTGAAAGATAGTATTAATTGACGAAGATAGCTGTAGATGTTATCGAACCGTTTAGATTATGTCACTTAAATATAAAAATACACGAGAGAAAACCCAAAAAAGATAAGTATTTTAAAATTAATTGTTTTGTGCTGTTGCGGTGTAAATAGTTTTTTTAATTTACATTTACTTGTTTTTCGCTGAAATGCCCAAAATTTACATAGTAAAGCCAAGGAGCTGGTAGCTTCGTTAACACAATACTTTGGACGAGAACGAGATAATGGCAATCCTTTAACACCGATAAGTTCTGTTCGAGAAATAAACATTAAATTTCCATTACTTTTAAAACAAAATTCTTTTAATTTGTAGCGGGTCGCAACAAGTTGAAGTTACATATTCCGACGGTGAGTAGAATTTCTCAAGCTGTCAAACAGATTGAAACGCTCGCTTCACCGGAAAGAAAACGTTGCCGAAATAAAAAGTAACGCAAATTTCTTGAATGCCACATCTATCCGTGAGGCATTATACGGCGTGTATTCAAACAGTAAGATTTCAGTTGTGGTGCAGTATTTATACCTGTTTATTTGTATTTTAAAGGGAGCATGTAACATTAACAACTGTCATGCCAAAATTCAAGACCGAGTTTTGAAGGTTGTAAAACGTCCTGGTATGCATTATTACAAGAAATAGGTTCTAAATGGAATGATGGAATTAGTCGAGATTGCCGGGAAGAGAATCCATTTTTTAAGAATTTGTTTTCTTAGATTAATCTTGGATTTTTCAAAATGGCACGATTGGAAGACCATGGCAAGATGATGATAAAAAAGGTGTTAAAAGCATTAAAACTGACGGCAGAAGTTGAGGTTTATTATTTATTATACAAATGTTAGATATTGACGTAGATACATTGCACTGTACTCGGGCTGTGAAAATGGATTCATTTCTAGTGCAGATCTTATATTTGCGTCAAAAAGCAGTACTGGCGATTAACATGGGGAAATGAATCGTGACGACTTCTTAATTGGTTCAAAAATAAATTTAGAAGAACACAGTGTAATCGTCCTAGACAATGTACCGTAACACAACACATTTGTAACAAAAATCCCGACCACCTCGTGGAATACAACGGATATTCAAACATGGTTACGCAATAATGCCATGCAATACTTAGAAAATGACTTAAAGCTGAACTTTTAGTCAAAGTTGCACAGTAAGTGTATCCTGCAATAATTTTGTATTGTCTCATTCTATTTTATTTCTGTTTACCAATAAACCACCAAAAGTTTATGCAGTTGATCAACTTGCAGAGCAGTATGGCCACACAGTTTTCTGATTACCTCCCTACTATTGCATTTTCAATCCAATTGAGTTCATAGCGGGCATCACAAAGAGTTATTATAATAAGCACATTGGGAAAGAACAATTAGATAATGCAGATATAGCTACGATCATTATAGACCTGGGCGAAAACGACAGTAGTTCGAGTGACTGTGATTAACTATGGGGAATGCTTGGACTCATGTTTTGTCCTACCACAGTAAGTAATTTGTAATTAATGTATATTGTAGTTATTCCAAAACACGGAGGAGTTGGCCAGCATCACATATGTGTATTTTATTACATACCTAGCAATACCTTAAAAAAAGGTTACATAATTTCTTATGCAATTTATCTACTACACCATCCATTGGTTAGATACCCGTAACACATCAGGGAAAATGAGTACAGAACATACGAAGTTGAAACTTAATTAAATTTTTGGGTAAATGTGGTGTATTTAAAAGCATATTTTGCAAGATTTGGCCGTTTTAATAATAATTGCAACGTAGTTCTTAACAAAAAGACATTGTTAACAAGGAAATATAAATATTAACAATATTACAATTCTTCATAATTTTTTTTTAATTTAATATTTCAAATACTTGTTAATGATTTTCTGTATTTACTAAGCACAATAGTTGCAATTGATTTTGAACCATTCAAAGTTTGTAAAATTAAATACAATACTTTTACCAAAAAATATAAATATTTTTAATTAGCTATATAGCGTCTAACGAAAGAGCGTGTAACTATTATACGCCTTCTATAATAACTAATTTTAATGCTTTGATTCGACTTTTGAAGTTCTACAGTAAGCACATTCAACTTTTCACATGACTGAGTGGATGGAGAACTAATTTCACTGTTTTTTGACCTAATAGAAGGACATTGGCAAGGGTAATGCGCTAAATACCCCCAACATTTGCTAGTAAGCACATCTGGTACGGGGTTGGAGCAAAATGGGTAGAGTTATTTTTTAAAGATAATTCCATTTTGGATGGCGTTGGCCACATTTGTTTTGCTATTATTTCTGTCTTAATCCCCATAATTCATTTATTAGTAATGGAGAACTGAGAACCAACTACTGTAATTGTTAATTGTTAAATATCGTCCATCACTAATCTTGTTCTAATCTCCCTGTTTTTGTAGTATAAATAAACGAAGAACAGTCTCCGCTATAAATCGCATCAGCAGGAAGAAAATCAACGACGTTGATCATTCTTCTCGAAACTTCCCTTCCGATATGTTTTCGCCGCTCCTTTGCGTCTAAAACCACCTGTTTCAGTCCTGAAAAGGTGAGCAGGGAACACTTTATTTACGATGTTTGTTCAGAGATTTTTTCTTTTCTATTGTGCACAATGTCTCATCTCTAGTTACAACACAAAAGAAGCAGTTCGTTTTAATTTCAATTGTAACTTGAAATGACTTAATGTAACGATCTGAAGATGCTAAGAATCATGTTTCCTTATATATATATATATATATATATATATATATATATATATATATATTGTATTGTGGCGAAGTACCCTATAGTGTAATTCGAAGTTACTTTTAATAAATAAAAGGCTATAAATTCTTCAACAGCATAATCAATTGGAGGCAATGATGCAAATTTTTAGAAAAACTAATATACTTATAATGACTTTATTGACAATAACGCTACTCTTATCTAAATTATTTGCTTGCATCACATTAACTTTCCTGGTATTAATTAAAACTTTAACATTTATTTACCAGTTTAGTATTGAATTAGTCGCAAAACTCAAATCTGATAAAAATAATTGGCCGTCTAATGGTACCTTACGCTGTGTTAATTGGATGGGATAAGAATGGATGAAGTTAAGTGTTGTATCATAGGTAGACATGTAAACAAGATTACTCAAATTCGAACTAATGAGGTTCGCATAATGATGATCCAAGTAGTTAATTGTAAAACTGGGAAACAACCATCAAGCTAACCAAGTAACTAATTTTACAAGTACATTAATAAATCAAAGAACAAAGAAAAATAAAAAAAGGTTCAATATGCAAATACAATTAAATACCATTCAATTAGGTTAAAGTGCGTACAAAATTATAAAATCAAGTTAAGGCAAAATAAAAAGCAGTGTAATTACACATAAATACAATAAAAAAACAAACAGTGAAACCACACCCATAAATGTACCACAAATATATCAGAATTAAAATGCAGTGTATAAAGTATACAAATGTGAAAAGAAAATACTTAGATTAACAAAGTGATAGATAACCCACACGTAAGCAGTGATGCGAAAATTTGAGTGTCTGAGCTAGGAACTACGGCATCTCCATTTTCATAACTTACACATTCATTTATACATAGTTCGAAATTTAAAACCAATAACAACGGGTTAGTTTTAATAGCTAACGTTGTGGGTAACCTTTTAAGTGGGAAATTAGACGTAAAAATAAGATCGAGACTTTCTCAACGAAATCTGTACACGTTTCTGTAAACACCGGTACCGTTAATAACAATTCAACTGAGGTTTATCATGACCTGTTTTTTCACACATTAAGTCCTCTACGCGGGTGAAAATGTTAGTAAACAATCGACAGCGCCAAGTGATACCAGCAATGAAGGAAACGTGTTACAGTACTGACGCGGTTCTTTAAGCAGTTTTCAACTTAATTACTAACCAACATTACCAACACACAATTCTGGGCGTCTTCGATACCTTATTAAAATTAAATAGTAAAATTTGCAAGGCAATGACCGATTTTTATAGGTTACACTAGCTTGTTGAATTGTCTGCGAGCTTTAATCTATGTACATTTAAATACCTACTCACTCTTGGATATAACCCTTTAATTAATTACGTCATCACTAACACTTAACGGGTTAAGGTACGCGGTTTAAATTAAACCTCTTCCTACAGATTCCCTGTCATTGTGTCGCAAAGTTAAACTTGAGGACGCAAAAACTTTGGCAAGCATCGAGCACTTTAGAGCTAGAATTATCAGAGGAGCCCTAGAGAATGAGAAATATCTACATAATCTGAACACAAGAGACGATGTTCTGAGACTACCATCAAAGTAGAAAATATCATTAATCCCTAGATCCCTAAAGCAATGAAAGCAGTGAAATCAGTGAAATCAGTGAAAGCGGCGAAAGCGGTGAAAGCAGTGACAGTAGTGAAAGCAGTGAGTGTAAGCAATAGGGTACATAAACAGCAGCACACACATACACATACATACATATGTCCAACTAAGGACATTTATCAACGCTTTTAACAACTTCAAAGTGAACTACTTAACTTGAAATAACTTCTAAATTGTTATAATTTACTGGAAACGTAATTCATGCATTTGTATTACTAATAATTCAAATTATGGTTGAGGCTATCTTCTCATGAAAATGAATTTTCAGAATAGTTATCAAAAAGCTGGCGACGTCATTATTAATTCGTAACATAAAGTAGTATATCATAACAGTTTTCATGGTCACCCGTATCACAAACACGAGTGTGCATTACTACGCCAGCGCGATAAGGACGCCATTCTCCTCATATAATTCTAGCGTGACTATGCATACTGGACACACACACACACACACACACACACACAGACACACAGACACACAGACACACAGACACAGACACA
>JARFJB010002427.1:595000-709134 GCA_036346205.1 Vesta saturnalis | reverse complement strand
TGTACTGTGCGTTTGTAGATCTGGAGAAAGCATATGACAGAGTGAATAGGAACAAGATGTGGAAATATTAAATGAATATGGCGTAAATAAAGGTCTAATAAATGGAATAAGGCAGTATACAACGGTAGTTGGGCATGTGTTAGGGTGAGAGGAGGTGTGAGTGAATACTTTAATATTGAGCAAGGAGTGCGACAAGGCTGTGTGATGTCACCGTGGTTGTTCAATATATACATGGATAAATGTCTTAACAAGCATGTAACGATACAAATGGTGTAATGGTTGGTAACGTAAATGTACGACTCTGGTGTATGCAGATGACACAGTCTTATTAAGTGACAGTGCGGATGAGCTGCAAACCGCTCTGAGGAAGTTTGATACAGTCTGTGAGCATGGACCTAAAGGTAAACGTGAACAAAACTAAGATTGTGGTGTTCAATCGGAAGGTGGAAAGGAGAGTAGAGTATTTACTCTGCAAGATGAAATTGTGGAGCAAGTGGACGAGCTGGTATATCTCGGTAGAATGTTTACTGCAGATGGTACAATTGAGGCAGATTGGACGAAGGTCAATGCTGGAAGGAAAGTGATTGGAAGTATGTGGACGATAATGAGAAATGAAAGCATGAGCCTAGCTGCGAAACGAGAAATCTATAATGGCGTATTCGTCCCGTCAGTACTGTATGGAAGTGAGACATGGGTATGTCAAAAAGCACGAAGAAAAATAAATGCCGTGGGTATGAGATTCCTGAGAAGCGCATGTGGTAAAACGAAAGGGACAAGATAAAAATGAATTCATAATGACGGATGTGGTGAGGAAAAGACGATGATGGATAGATATAAAAGTTGTACATTACGTTGGTTTGGTCACATTGAGAGAATGAACAACGCAAGATTAACGAAACAAATATATGTGGTGAGGTTAGGAAAGGCCGGGCCTGGTAGGCCGCGTAAAACTTGGCTGAATGTAGTAGAATCTATGATAAAGGAAAGAAAATAAGGAGTTTTAAAAACAAAGGGCATGTCAGAGACTATGTATGAATCTTGCAAGCTAGGGAGGTATGCGGACATAGGAAAGCATGGAGAAAGATTGTGAATGAAAAATAAATAAGAGGCAGGGATTGTTGCCTACCCCGCAAGGAATGGCGTGAAGGTTAAGTTAAGTTTAAGTACATAGTTAAATCCAGAAAATCTGTAATATCAATTAAAAATAATAAATGATTTTTTAAAATTTTACATACCTTATAATAATTTTTTAGTCTTGAAAGACTAAATTACAATTATTGAAGTTTTGTACGTTATAATACGCAATTCGTCATTCACCAAAATTTTTGTCATTTATAGTTGTATTTGTTTTAATATCTGCATTTACGCCACTGAACATAGCACAATTTTTATTTAAGGATGCGGAACAGTAGTACGGTTCTAGGAGCGACACGGTCAAACAATGATGATCGCACTGTATTTCATGGTCTTCCATCTGTGATCTAATAGGCGCATTTAATAGAAATAATTATAGCTTTCAACCATGCTACCATGGATTTGAACCGTTCTTTTCGTTAAACAAGATTTGTTTTTCTAACCAAACTTTGTACTTTTTTGTAAACATTCGTTGTTACCTATTTTGCATTTCCGATTTCATTTAGTGTGAATTGGTTTAAAAGGTGGATATAGAAAATTTTAATTAAATATATTAAAATGTCTACTAAAGGTAGATCATGTTGTATCCCAAACTGTAAAGATGCAGATAGTAGAAGATAAGTATACTTTGCGCAGTCTTAACAATTATGAAATGATTTGCTCTTGTTAACAGGTACAGCATTCCGGTCACAAAAAATTAAAGATGTGTGGTTTGAAAGAATTGCCAATGAGAAATTATTTATATTAAAACAAGAAAGCCTGAGCTGGTATAAAATATGTAAAGCACATTTTGACGATAGGTGCATTTCAAATAATAGATTGGCACATGGTGCATTACCCACCCTAAATTTACCTTGTAAGTTCTAATTAAGTAAAGCAGTATAAAATATAAATTGTGCTACTATTATTTTGTTGGAGAAGAATATTTTTATATTCACCTCACACTTACTTCATCCATTACAACACCTGAAAAAGTTTGAGGTAGGTATTTACCAAAATAAGGCAACAGTTTGCACCAATACAAATTAAGTAACGCACGTACTAACTTAATATTGTTTTGATTGTTTTGTAGAAGCTATAACAAGTCCATCAGCTTCTCTTGACTCACCTGTTGGTTCAGTTATGCCAGTTGTTCAGGCTTATCTGCCTATACAAAGAAATATATTTTCATTCAAAACGGCTACTAGTAGTGCCATACTTTGTGATGAATTTGCAATGGATGTGGACGTGTCCTATTTTATTAGATCGTCACCAGGATCTACACTTATTAGAAGTATGTATCCATAAGTAATAATGATTAATATAGTATCGTTTCACAATAATATAGGTTTATTTAGCCATAATAATAATTTTGTTTTAAGCTATGAAACTCTTTAGTACGGTTTTCTTAATATTAATTACAGTTTTATTAGACTCCAAAAGAAATAAACCACAAATGTACATACAATTGAAGCAAATTGCCGACAACATGCGTTTGCTTAAATATTACAAAGGAGAGTAAATCAACTGCAAATCAGAAATTCCAGTTTAAGAGCAATATATAAAGCAACAACTTGAATTATCTTTTAAATTATGTTAACCAACCAACATTTAATTTTATTTTAAATCAAATAAAAAATCAGAAATTGAAATGTAAAGGTAGAAGGTTTTCTTTAGATGACAAAATTTTTGCACTCTCTGCTTTTAAGCAAGGTCCTAAGTTGCACAGATTTTTAGCACAAACTTTTTTAGCCTACCATCACATAAAACTCGCAAATATACCTCTGTATTGTGGTTTAAATTTGCACATTTTTGATCATTTATAACAAATTGTACAGAAAATGAAAACACTGGATAGATACTGCATACTAATGTTTGATGAGATATCTCTGCAACCTGGTGTTCATTATAATGCTAAAAATGATTTTATTGAGGGCTTTGTGGACTTGGGTGGTAGGGATGAACGGTCTTCATTTGCTGACCATGCAATGAAGTTCATGTTAAAAGGAATGTGCAGAAAGTGGAAACAACCAATTTGTTTCTGTTTCTGTGAATAATTTAGTTGGAGGGGAGACAGGGGGAATATCGCCACGTTAAGCAAAATTCGTGGTTTTAAAGCCGTTAAATTAAAAATTAAGTCAATTCCCTGTACTATTGATTAGGTATTTGCCTACAAGATTTACTAAAAAATATATTGAATTTCTTATATTAATAATACACTAATACGCAATTACAAAAAAATACAAATGGCGATTTTACCCCCACAGAAGGGGGCAATACCACCATCATTCTGGGGTAATATTGTCATTATTTTTAAATACCATAAATGCTGTAAATATATTTTTTTTGGTAGAATAATAACATAACATGATACTTTTAAGAGTTTTATTTGAAATACAAAATTACAAAAGCTCCAAACAAAAATCTAAAAAACGTAAACAATACAAAAACCTAATCTTTAATTATCCAGAGCATTCCTCGTATGCCCATTTAGTACCATAGTTCGTTGTTCTTGCCAGATCCATCACAAATAAGGCATATATCATTGACGCCACTTTCTCCCTGGGAAATGTCCAAACAAGGCTCTAAATCGTCCATTTCATCGTCATCAAGTTTAACACTTTCTATAGATTCATCTGAACTTGATTCAAACGTGATATTTTTCTTTCCTGTTTTTTTTTTTTGGTTTGGTGTCTTGTTTCTTTTTTTCGACTTTCTTTTTTTTCTTGTTTTCCACTTTTGAGTTTTTCTTTACAGCGTTTTCTTTTTTTTTCCTGTCAGCAGATTCAAAAATAGATTTCATTATTTCAGAATGTTGTTTTCGTTTATTGATTGAGGGTGTTTTCAAAGGAATATGAGTAAGTTCACAGAAAAGTTGCTTGCGCACTTGTGTTATTGCAGCTGGTAGTCTAGAAGGTCCTGGTATTGATTCAGCATCCAGTGGAGTTAAAGTACGTGGTGGATCAGACTCTTGTGCTTTTATTTTATTTATTTGTTTTTGATTTGAAAGATTTTCTTTTTCCTCTATATTGTGGCTTTCATCCATATCCATAATTGGCATTGCAATGGTTTCGTGAACTATCGCAGAAAAGTCATCAGTAAATTTGTCCGGATTTAACGGAAATATCCCTGTATTCTTAAAGCCAGAAACACCTTTTTGATTGTCTCTACGTTTTGATACGCTTTATTAAAAAGACCAGCTAGATCATAGGGAGTAATTTTAGCATAATTTTTTGTTTTAATAAACAAATCACATCCTCTGTTGAATGCCGATTTTAAAGAACTATAGAACGATACGTCCAACGGCAGCAAGAGGTGGGAAGTGTGTGGTGGAATTGTGACAATCGTTATAAAATTTTCTCTGCAAAAGTCATAGATTCTTAGAGATTTATGGCTACAGTGATTATCCATAATCAACAAATCTGGATCGTCTTTACTGGGTTTTGTATGCTTTTTAAAATGTTCTAGCCAACTATAAAATATACTTTCATTTATCCACCCATTGTCTGAACATTTACAGATGGAACCTTCTGGATAGTCAATAATGGACTTAACCTCTTCCGCGGAAATATAAATAACGGTGGAATAATTTCCAGAAGCACTAAAAGCACAATTTACAGTTACCTTTTAACCCCTTTCCCAACTAACTACGCAACCAACTTGCTTTTGTCGTTTTGGACCAAGTATTTTTCCAGGCTTCTGTACAGTAGAGATACCAGTTTCGTCGGAATTATAAATTCTTGACGCTAAGAAGTTGTGTTTTTCAAAAACATTTTCAAGACTTTGAAAAAATTGCTTAACTTCTTCCTTGTTAAACCCTTCGATTCTACTAAGGCTAGTTGCTTCAGGCTTCCTAAAGCTAATCTCTGGATGTCTTCTTAGAAAGCCCTCAAGCCAGTCGGTACCAACTAACTCAAGAGTCTTATTGAAAGGATGCTGAATGTTATTTTTTTTGTGCAAATTGAAAAGCAAGCCGTCTAAGGTCAATAGCTGTGATGCCGTAAAACTGCCATTAAAAGGACATGTTCAGCCATTTCTTGTTCCATTTCTACGCTAAAAACAGCCTTTCGTCCCAATACATCTTTTTCAAAAGTAGTTTTCTTTAAGTGATCTCTTAAAGTTGTCCTGGGAATGTGCATTCTCTCTGGAATTCTCTTCACAGGCTCCCCCGCACGAACAGCATTAATAGTTGCCTTTAAGTCATCAGAGGACCAATTTACCATTTCGAATGTTATTTTTCTGTGTCTTGGCATCGCAGCGAAAAACAAAATAAAATCATAGTATTTTATTGTTGAGGTATATAAACGGGGAAATGTCGCCATGGCGAAATTGCCCCCCCAGTCATTCCTGGCGATATTACCCCAACGTGTATTCGTTACTAAAAATAAAAATATCTCATAAAATGGTGGCCTTTCTTTTAAATATTCAAGCACAAATACTTTCACAACTGTATAAAATCCCGAATAGATTCAACCCATCCTCGCGGTAATTTTATTTTTGTACATACCTCTTAATTTTGAAGAACAACAAATAAGAACATGCGACACATAAACTGCTTTGTCAACTACCACTTGCCAACTAACACAGATGGCGGTTTTGCGCTTACGCATGAACTTACCCCACTCCATTGTCGTGTTCAGGGCCGCATGCTAGAAGTTTGGATACGCGTCGTTGTTTTTACATTGAAGGTGGGAAATTACCCCGTATGGCGATATTCCCCCTCTTTCCCCTAATCATTAAACTATTAATAAAACATATTTAAAATGGGACTAACTGTTGCAACAGTAAGCGATCAGGGTGCTACAAACTCAGCTGCTAACTCAGACGAACGAATATTGTCTTAGAAATAATGTAGAAAATAGATTTCAAGGATATGTTATAGATAATAAAGAAATTGTACACATTTTTGATTGTTGCCATTTATTAAAAGGGGTTAGAAATGTATTTTTAACAAAAAATCTGACTTTTACACATGAGGGAAAGAAAAAAGTGGTATCTTGAAAGCACATTGTAAATACGTATAAATTAGACAAACTTGAAGGAAAATTTAGTATGTTTTTCAAGCTGACCGATGACCACGTCTTTCCTAAAAAAATAAGGAATATGAAAGTAAAACATTGTGTACAGGTGTTCAGTTTTACTGTTGCTGTAGCAAGTAAACAGAAGGCTAAATATACTCAGTCATTTGAAGGCAGCTCTCATCATCCTGATTACCTTGATCCTGCAGCTTCATACTGCCGATATGCTGCTCTTCTTTGATCAGTTATTTGACAGTGTAAATGGGCATACATTACGTAACCCAATGAAGAAGCTGCAATGTGTGGTAACACCCAAGTCAAACCATGTAAAATTTTGCCAAAGCGCCATTCCTATTATTAAATCCATGAGTTTTGTTAATCCCAAAACAAATTGTCCACTGATCACCCCGTCTCTCTCTAATTAGATTGTAACACTTCAAAGCTTCATATACTTATGGGAAAAATTAAAAGTGAGGGGTTTCAAGTTTATTGCACCCAGAGATTTTAATCAAGATCCTCTTGAAAATTTTTCTCCTGTATAAGAAGTCATGCAGTACGCAATACAAATCCCACCTGCTGTTCTTTTACAAGTTCAAGTAAATCTCTTATTATCAATAATTTGGTTTCCTCCCATTCTCCTGGAGCAAATTGTGAGAAAGATGATTCGGTAGGTGCTTTAACGACTCTCAAATTGTTTGTGACACAAAAGGTGGATTATCAACAAACTTTAGCACTTGTAAGATCTCTCGTATATCAACCATTTTCCCAAGTAAGGGTTTCATCCAACGCTTTGCACAATACAGCTTCTGCGTATTGTTGGATTTGTTTTTAAAAAAATTTATAACTGTATAACCGAAGTAATACCTTCGCAAATACCTTTAATACTTGATTCTTTAGTATATGGTCGGAAAAGTGTCGACGTAACAATGTATCACGTATGTAATTCTCTTTATAAATAATTTCAGAAAGTGACACAATTATCGGTCACAGTTTGAAATACCCAGCCGGTGTACACACCTTAAGCAGACAAGCTGTCAACAATTCTTGCAAAATAAAAACCGTGGAAGATGTTTGCCAGAGACATTCGAGAATAATAAATTCTGAAGTGGTTCAGTCAGCATTCAAGGAAGCATGAAGCATGAACATCTACTGATATCATTCATACGCCATAATATCAACAGAAACCGGATAAAGGTAGAAGGCATAATACCAAAAAGTATAGAAGAAGTTCATCACATCACTGATTCCAAATCCGTCAAAACAGACCGTAAGGAGTATTTGACTTTGTGTAGTGTTCAAGTTAAAAATATTGTTATTTTTGGATGCGTATCTAATTAGATTGTTTGGCCCAATCCGCCATATATTACATGGACGGTACCCTTAAAGACAGTCTAAAATTTTTCGTTTAGCTTAATTTCCATACATTGTATTAAGAATGCCCATTTCCTTCCGCTTATATTTTGTTTATTACCAATTAAGGTCTTGGATACATATTGCACTGCTTTACAAGCGCTTATAAATGTTTTGCAGAAAGAATTTGGTATCACATTTGTTTGGTCTATCTTTCCTTCCACCACAATGTGCCAGTGATTGTTTTGTGAACGACTTCAGACCAAACATGCCCCAACGACCAGCATTTTCCAAAATAGCAGATTATTTGATAGATGCACATATCTGAAAATGCAACCTTTCCTACCACTATTTGGGCCGCGAATTCTAGCCATTTAACTTTAACAACTAATTCATTTGAGCCATTTCATTCACTTTTCGTGTCCTCTTTTTATCACACCCACCCGAATATACATATATTTAAAAAAAAACATTATTAAACATCAAACTTTTGTTTATATAAAAATCATAAATAAAAATACAGAGCAATAGCAATAATAAACCAATAACAACTAAAAGAAAAAGAGAGATGCGGAAAATTATTCGGCACTGAAAATTTTGGAGTTACGCAATAGAATATGAATTTTTTGAGTCAGCTTCTTGCAAGTATAAAATATAATATAACAGTAACTTGTGTCACGTTTAAGATTTTTATTAAATATAAGTGCTCCATTATATAGGGTCCTACATCTTAGCTCCTGTCTTCTACTACATCTAAATGATTTATATTACAAAAAATATTAAAATGGTGCAATAAAATGCTTGCTAAACAGCACATTTTAAAAATATTTTCACAAATACAGGGTGGTCCATAAGTCCATCACAAGACAATCCTATATATTTTTGAACGGAGCGCCCTATATATTATTCCATATTTTAATTCTCCTAGCTTCGTACATTACCTCAAGAAAATGACAGCATCTTATACCGAATTCTTTCACAGATAGGACAATTTCTTTGTCTGAATGGACATATGTTGATCACTCTCATTCAAGAACAACCATAATTACATAATTATTATTTGTAGTAGGATATTTTATGTATATGGTCTATTTTATTTTTATACAGATGGCTACAAGAAATATCGGTCGAAAACGAAACGCGTAAATTTTCTCGAAATGTTAAAATGGAACACCCTATATTTTTAATCGGCATGGGATAGCTCATTTGCTACTCTATACTGAAACCCACTCGTTTTTTAGTTAAATTCGTCCTTATCTGTAACTATCCATTATTAATCAAAACTAAGTGTAAAAGCTACATCCTTTATAGGGAACACCTGTATATCTTATTCCTATTGAGTGAGGAATAAAGTACGCAACATCTTTTATATTTGTAATTATACTGATGTGTTTCAAAGTTTCAAGAGATTCATCAAAAGCTGTTATTAGACATAGATATCTGATATTAATAATACCATTTACAACAAATTTAAATGATATTTCTTATAAACGGACTAGTATCGTTTTTTTAATACGCTCTTCTACTGCATTGAAATACGTTAGATATAAAGCGTAAACTAAGGTGAGTAAAAAAAAAACTACCGTTATCCCACTTTCTTGGGAAAAAATAAGATAAGGTATGTAATACTCGACCATGGAAAGAAAATGCGTGGTAACTGTCAAATAAATAAATACTAACGTTTCAATTTACGTGTCAACTGTAAGTTTTATACATTGTTAGTTACGTGCTACTAAATGTTATTATTTGTTTGCGTTACAACTATTTTTTAAGCGGTAATTATTCATTTAAGTGGTTTCTGCTGATAAAAGTGCTTCTTGCGATGGAGTACCAGAAAGATGAACTCGTAGTTTTATACTAAGGGATGCCAAAGAAACCCTTTTCTGGCAAGACGAGTTTATGCAGAGCGTTACCCCGAACGACGACATCCAGACATGCGAAGCCTGGAAAATTGATTACAAAGATTTATACAAACGGGACATGTAGACTACACAAAACCAGTCAAGAGTAGGCCCGTTCGAAGGGAAGAAAATGAATTGCTTGTTATGTTATCTGTTACCGAAAATCCTTCAGTTAGTCAAAAAACAAGTAGTGTAGGTGTTACTGAACGAATAATTCAAAGGATTTTGAAGGATAACCGTTTTCATATGTATATCCAGTTTCATCAACTACTATTTGATATGGAATTGGAGCAACGTATTATATTGTATTGGGTTCAACATAAACAACTTTTTTGAACAGGTTTTGTTCTCGCACAAAAATGGATTTGTGAATCACCATAACTTCCACTACTATTCAGATCAGAATCCTTGGATTTTCAGACAATATGCAACAAAGAATAAAGAACGCGTTTAAGAGTATCACGCCCGACATGTTAAGAAGAGTAGCAAGGCCTTTTCAGAACCGCCTTCAGTTGTCCCTCCAACAAAACCGAAGACATATCGAACATACATTTTAATTTTAACAATTTTGAAATGCTAAATTGATATCAAACACTTTATTTATACATATGTTAACGATGTCACAATAATTTTGAAATAAAGCTATTCATAAGTTTGCCATGTCTAATAACAGCTGAAATTTTGAAACATACCAGTATTATTACAAATATAAAAGAAGTTGCGTACTTTATTCCGGACCCAATGGGAATAAAATATATAGGTATTTCCTTTACATGATAGAACTTTTACGCCTAGTTTTGATTAATAACGGGTAGTTTCGGATAAAGGCGCATTTAACTAAAAAACGAGTGGGTTTGAGTATAGGAAATGCTTAATAAAATTGATAGAGTAGCAAATACGCTATCCCATGCCAATGAAAAATATAGGGTGTTCCATTTGAAAATTTTGAGAAAATATACGATTTTCGTTTTGGACCATACTTCCGATATTTACTGTAGCCATCTGTATAAAAATAAAATAGACCATGTACCTAAAATATCCCTACTACAAATTGTAAAACCCTTAAGTATACTCATAAGTATACCCATGACTACAAATATTAGCTACTTAACACTTTGGGTAATAACTATAAGATTTTGTGCCTTATGCTTAGTCGAAGATTAAAAAGGGCCAGGTTCATAAAATTATCTATTTGCCTTATTAATCAAAAATATTTACATGAACCTAGATATGTTCGCTTTAAAATCGGGGTTGCTTCTTCCTGAAACTAATTGTTAAATACTCGGACGCCAACTTGTTTTTAAATATGAATAAACAAGTAAACCATTATACAATAGAGTTAAAAGAAAATTTCTACAATAACAAATTTTATTACGCAACCTATATTTAATTATAAACGGAAATACCTTACTGCTAATGTTAGTAACGTTATAACCTAATGCATAATTAATATTATGAGTAATTAATGAAATCAGAATACTTTATTCTTGCTCACACTGTAGATAACGAAATGGCTGCATGCTGGGTCAGCGTTTTGGAAATTGCTGCGTAATATTACTTCAGGGTTGAAATAAATCTGGATTTGTATGCTTTATAATTCCTAAATGAATAAATTTGCAGGATTAAGGGGTTTTAGAATTCCACTTCCCATTACGTAGGTGATTACTTCACTCTTTATTGATCGTACTAACACCGTAAATTGGATTAACGGTAAAATAATTAATTGCGTATATGTGTATAAACGTGTCAGTAAAGGTGAAGGTCAAGTAAAAATTAAAAAATAAAAAGTAACAGTAAAAGTAAAAGTGCCTGAAATGCAAACGTCTCAAACATTGTAAAATAACTTCAAATAACTCAACGTAAAATTTACAGCACTTTTAATAAAAAATATTTAACAGAGCAAAAATGGATGCTCTACTACCTTTCAGTATCGCACAAAAAACGACGCTCACAAAAGGTATTTGTGCACGAACATGTCTGAAACTGAATGTGTAAACGATATGCGTGGAAGACCTCACTTTAAATAAGTATGATATGCAGCACCCATGGCACGAAATGCACCTTCGAAGTTTGTTACAAAAGAATGATTAACTCCGTTTGTTCTTGAAAGATACAGAGTGATCAACACATGTCCATTCAGTCAAAAAAATTGTCATCTTTAAATGCATTCGGTATAAGATGCTGAAATTTTGTTGAGATAATGTACGAAGCGAGGAGAATTCAAATCTGGAATAATACATAGGGTGTTCTGTTAAAATATATATAGGATTGTATTGTCATGGACTTGTGGGCCACCCTGTATTTGTAAAAATATTTTTTAAATTACGGGAGCCTGTACATTTAGTTATTTTTAGTTTCAACAGAATAAATGATATAATAAGTGTTTCATTACCAACGTACCTACTCATTGAAAGTGAAATCCCACCTTAAGAAGGCCCTTACCTACAGAGGATTCGCGGTTTATTCAAATTTAACTGCTTTGCTTCGCCAAGCTGGCGTGCCGTTTTTAGCGAGATGACACGTCTAATTTTATCAGTTTTGCCGAGGTGGCCTGACTAATAATCCCTCATAATTTTATGGAGTATTAAAGTTGCCGAGTTGGCCTCTGACACTTAGAAAGCGTTTTGAATGTAAACATATTCAAAGTCAAGAGGTAACAAATAAAGAGTAAATGGATCGCATGTTCAAATCTGAGAAAACTTTATTGTAATTCAATCATTATTTGCACTTAGGAAAATTCGGTGATGTCCACATTATAATTTACATATGTACTATAATTTATTTAAATTTAATAAATCAGTAAGTGTTTTAATATTCCATTTGTCAGTTTCTAAATCATTTACGCCTGTTTAATTATTTAAAGTGGGAAAGTTTTTCGAGTCGTCTGGGATTTTTTTTATGGATGTTACGGTTATGCTTTAATTCTATTTGTACTAAAGATTAGCCTAAAGGTAATATCACAATTTAAATTTTACATAATTAGTATTATGCCAGACCGTAAAAACATCATGTAAGAGTTGTTCGTTTTCCAACGCAAAGTTCTTTAAGCGTAAATAAATCAAGCTTTTGCAAATGTTCCATGTAAAAATTATTCATTTGTTGGCATTTATAAACTACTAATTTTGTATAGGATCGTGACAATCATAAATGATTTTACAAACAACCTTTGAATATAAAAAGAACAATTAATTTTTTTATAATCTTATTATTAGTTTTATTCTTTTATGAATTACTTATTTGTTGAATTAGAAACTTTTTATTGTTAAACTTCATGTCTGTAATTAATGCGGTATAATATATGTTTTACGTTGCTGGAAAACATTAAAAATTCAATGTTAATTGACATCATTTAAATATAAACGTAAAATATTAATTATTGCAATTGTTCTGTTTAAGTTATTGTTGTTTATTTAATATTCACCTCTGTGACATAAAGAAGAAACAATAAACAATAGACCATTAAAAATGCAGTCGTAATATATCGAATTAAAAGTTGCGTAACATTATTTTTGGACTTCTATAATGCTCCGTTGAGCACTAAATACAAGTGGTATGCACTCAGATGTTTCTCCCTTTATTAGTGCCATTAACTAAAATAATCCTATTCCGATCGCAATTTTTGGTACGAAATAAAAATAGTGTATTTAAAACTACTAAAAAATTAAAGTCTATTTTGAATTGTATCAATAGTCATTACAATATGTGCTGGGGTACAAGATTACACTTATTAAATAGTGTTGGCGCAAAAAATTGTGTGCATGCTTCGCGTGCTAGACATGACCATCCCGGCAATTCCATCCCGACAATGGCCATCCCGGTACCGTTTAATCCGGTAACGGTCATGCCGGCGATGAGCATCCCGGCGAGGAGTAATCTCGGCAACCATATACGTCCCGTATTTTTATATTTATACTAGCCGACCTTGCACAGCGTTGCCCGTGACGACTTCAATACCCGTGGATTAACCCATTTTGAAACTCCATTAAAAGTCAGCACTAAGCTACATATATTTTTAATACAGTTATTTTTGTTATTTTGATGAAATATAAAACATAGCGGATACCCTGCGTGTTCTACTATGCTAATGAAACCTAGCCGTACCCGGTTCGCGTTGCTGCGTAGAAAGATTATGAGGGTACGTGGGGGCCGATATTTAAAAAATTTTATTGCTAAAATCCTTCGCGGGAGTGTACTTAATAACTTCCCAAAGTTTCATGGCCATCGTATGGATGGTTTCAAAGTCTATAACGGGCACAGGTAGAAACTTGAAAGCCGTATAGCCTTTTTACAATAAAAAAATGTTAAATTGTCATTTAATGCTAAATAAGATAGAATTAAAAAAATAGGGGGTTTCCATTTTAAAAAAATGATTTTATAGGTTTTTTTGAATCTACTCTTTATTGTCCATTTTTGATCACCCTGTATGAATGTATTACAAAAATATCAATACAGCCTATTAGAGTAGGTCTCCATTTCCAAGGAAACCAACCATAACTAATTGATAAAGGCTTCGTTTAGAAAAGATTTCCACCTATGTTTTGGCCTGCAAACGTCATTTTTGACAAAAAATTTGAAATTTGTCAAAAACGGTTAGACTTAGGTATATGACATTATACATAAAATGTGTCTAAAATTGTATGTAGAATCTAAATATGTAATAATATATAAGGTTTTCTATTGAAAAAAAAATTTAAAATTACTTCTAAGCTTTTATGATCTACCCTGTATAATTAAAAATATTTTTGGAATATGCACCAGAACATATCTCACAACTTTTGTGTTTAATTTTTTTTGTATCTCTTTAAATAAAGGAGATATGGGACTTTGTCACACTAATGCGGCACCCTGTGTATATATATATATATATATATATATATATATATATATATATATATATATTGTAGCGTCCCTAGGTATCCTATCTTGAAAAATGTAGTTTGAACTGATTCCCAATAATGCAAATTCAAGAACAAAACAATCGCTCAGTGCTTTATCTTGACTTTACTGACAATAATGTTACTATTACTCAAATTAATTGCTTTCCTTGCATTGACTTTCCTGGCAATAATGAAAACATTACAATTTATTTACATGTCCGATATTTAATTACTCACAACCCTCAAATCCGATCAAAAGGATTGGTCGTCTAGTGGTAGGTACGTTGTGCTATTTGAATTAGGCTGGATGAGGTTAAATGTTGCATCATGTGGGGCAGGTAGAAAAATGAAACTACTCAAATTAAAATTAGCGAGCTTAGCGCAATAATGGTACAGCCCGTTAATGTACTATTGTGGGAAATAACCACGAATAAAAGCCACTTTATTCATAAGTAAGTAATTGCACAAGTACATTAATAAATCAAATAACACAAAAAACAAGGAAACGGTTAAATATATAACAAAACACCATTAAATCAGGTTAAAGTCGGTACAAAATTATAACATTAAGAGAAAAATAAATAACAAGCAGTTTATCTACACATAAACACAACTAAAAAAAAATATAGTCACCCACAATTGTGTCATAAATAAATCAGAATAAAAATCGTAATACCAAACATGTGGCCCTCTAAAACCAATCATGCCGGTCGTTAAGTAAATAAGCACATAAAACAATAAGGCAAATTACGGTACATATAAAATACAACAGTAAAATTGCACAGGTGGTAATAAGGTAAATGCAAGGACAAAAGGAAATAGACAAGGAATTTATACGTACACAATTGTTTGGTGACTACTAAAGTACAAAATACATACGTACAGTTACAATAAATTACATATAAACAAATTAGTTTGTAGACAAACAATTCTACTTAAACAAACTGAAACAAAAAACTCATTAAAACAAAGACTTACAAAGGTAAGTTGTAAATAGATCATATTCATAACATCATGACCGATGTATAAGTTTGAGTGCGTTAGAAAAATACAGCGTCCCTTTCTCAGGTTACACATTCATCTATACAACAACAAAAATAAAATTCGAGGTGTTTAATGGTCATCTGGACCTGGGAGTATGTAAACACTCAGCAATTGCGTATTTACAATTATAACCAAGCTTTATCCGGTATCCGCTCATCCAGGCCTGTGTAAATATAAATATAAACAACAATGCTAATTCACCCAAATACAAGAGTGAGGGAGCCCTATAGTGTCTTTTATTTTAGCAGATTTCCGCTTAATGAACCCGTGGATGGGATACCTTCCCAAGGCAATATTTGCTTTAGTACGTTTGCTTGCAGAATTGGTTGCTGCAAGCTTAAATTTTATTAAAAATGCCTACTTACACGTGAATACATTCCATTTCGTTCAACCCTTTGCCACCAACACGATGAGTTAAGATACGTGGCTTAAAACTCGGCGCCGCGGCGATTAATTATAGATTAATATTAGGAAAAATTCACCTTAAAACACACTAAAAGAAAAGAACGAAACGCAACTGCCTTCCCCTCCGATTTCAAACTAACCATGTCTACTACCGAAAATCAACCCCCGTCTTTCAAAAGTATTAAAAAAAAACAAGAAACATTAATTTACCTTGGAACAGTTTATATTAATTATGGAACGAAATCGTAATTTTAAAAATATGCATTCTTCCATAACAAGCCCTACATTTAGGTCTCGAGTTTCAACGTACCAAACAAAGATCCCTTTGGATTTGCGCTACGTACCGACACCATTTATTATTACATTTGTCAAGTTTTTACAGCCACTTTCAAAGATTCGTTACACTACCTCAATAAAGGCGGTTCGAGCGAATATCTGTAACTATCCTAACATGTGATTTTTTCAACCCTTACTCAAATATCAATTACGTAAAATACAGAAAGTAAAATATCCAGAAAATATTATTAAATTACGACTTAATATATAATAAAATATATCAAACACCGTTAACCCTTCTATCGCGGTGACAATAGCGATTTGCACATGTTTATTATAATAAAATTTTCGCGGCGCTACCTAGAATATATATATATATATATATATATATATATATATATATATATATATATATATATATATATATATATATATATATGCATATATAAAACTCCGTCAAATACGTGAAAAAATTTACGCAAACAAACTTTGCACCAATGTTAAAACTGAACGTTTCAGCAAATAAATGTACAATTAACTTAACAATAAAATTAAGACATTGCCTATAAAAAAATTCAAAATGGGTTTTTATTATACAAATGCTTTTTTGTGCAGAGAAATACAGCACAGTACACTAACTCGATCGTTTATAATTTGTTTGTTATTCGTAATTTAATTCTTCATGACAAGACTAAACAATGACAAATTGCAATAGTTAAGTAAATGAACTATGAACTATTTATGTAAAGGATAAATATAAAAATACACCATTTAAAAACTAAGCTAAGTATTTTAATTATGTGTAATAATGGTGAAAATTTACGGTTTCAAATGATTAATAATTAAATATACATAATTTTTTTTGCTACAACAATTACATTTCTAATAGATTGATTACTAATAGGCTAAATTTTAATATTCATCTTTAATTTTGGCAATATTATTATTATATTTCTTAGTTACAAAACTTTTACAGCAATTTTAATTGACAGAAGGGAAACACTGAAATACTGAAATACTGAAATACCGAAATACCGAAATACTGAAATAATTAAATATAAATAGCTCAAAGATTATTCCTCTTAATATACCGCACCAATCGTTTACGCTTCACCTGCGTTGATGTTGCACCTCTTTCATTTAACGATGATTGGTTTGCGACCAGTAAAGACTGTTATGAAAATTCACGTGCCCATCACTGTTAAAAGTATAGTCTAGGATTTTGAGCTACCATGTTTAGCAACCAATGGCAATAATCAAGCCTTCTATCAAAATGGAGGGGTGTTTAATCCCTGATAGAGAAATGCATGTGTAGCCTAACTATGAAATAAAACTTTTTTATTAAAGGATATTAACAAGACAAGGCATATATTTCAGGGCACTATGTTTTGTAGGTACCTACCAATGGTCTCTTAAAATTCGTTTAATGATAGTTTGAGTAATGCCTAAGTTATTAGAAATATCTCTACGGTTTCTATGAGGATTAAATGTTGTATACGCTAGTACGTTTGTGATATTTTCCTCAGTTCGGCCTCTACCACGTCTAGGAAAGACGGGACGATGCATACCTCTGGTATTTCTTAAACGCGCGCCAATCGCTCCAAAACTTTTCTCGTAACGGTGCCTTTCTGAATACCGTGCAGCATAAACTCTTGCAGCAACAGTTGAATTGTTCATGCATTTAAAATGTACAGCAAGCATATCAAATGCTATTTCATTTGTTAACGGCGTTTTAAAATCAACCGTTCGTTAATCAAGCAAGAAAAACTTTAATGGAACAAATATTATTTTGACACAAAGCAATATTTAAAGTGGCTACATGCACAGATTAACGGCTTTGTCACAAAACTAAATTGACAATGTTAACACTTTATTAGAAGCACCCAAGAAACCTTTTCAAACTAGACCTAGTTTATTAAAATCGATTCGGTTGAAAAGAAGTTATAACATTTATTTCAAGTGCCCCTCTCCCTAATAGAGAAAAAAAATGTTTTTAAGCTTATGTAGTTTACAATGAAACTGTTTTGGACATATCTTGATGATGCCGATTTAAGACAAAAAGCCGATTTTCTAATTTTGTATTCGTGTACGCCCCCAAGCGACAATCGCAGGAACTAATTTCTAGCAATTTCTATGGGTCAGTTTTGCTATCAATATTTTTCCCGAAACTATTCAATGCGTAGTTTTTGATATACAGTCTGTCTCCTTTATTAATGGACCACCCGATACAACAAAACTTCATCCACATTCCGTATGGGGCTTTTTATGTAAATTATTATGACTTCAAATTTGTAAACAAAATCTTCTACAGTGCTCACAGTTTACGGTTAAACTTCATGTAGCTCATCCAACGAAATTTTCGATGCACGTCATTAATTTGTGTAAGTAGTCCCTACGTTCTAAATTGTTTCTATCTCCTTTTGAGACATGTTTCTGTAGAAACACTAATGCTTATGAAATTTAAAGCAGTAATATTTTATGAACCTCATAATAAGTCTATTATAGATGAAATAATACTTATAGTAGATTAGGTGTGGATAATTACAAGATTAGAAAGCTACGCTAATTGAACAATCAATAATCATAAAATGGATTTGTGACCTACAATACCCACAATAAACTTTGCAGTGTTATAATATAGTAAATATATGAATATGAAAATACCACATATTTGCATATATTCAGTAAAACAAAGGCGTCTTGCTGTTTAATAGAAACACATTTGATCAGGATATTGATAACTTCGTCGCCACGGTAACATAATCGTTTGTCTGTTGTGTTTGTTTCAGCATTATTGAATTATTTGTCAAAATTATTTGAATGTAGCTCTTCTCTAATCACTGTTTTTTCTCAGATGTTCACTATCTGCGTTGGAGCTGTCCATTCCATAACAATAGTCATTTGCGCCACAATGGATTCCGCGACTAGCACTACGTGAAACATCAACCCTGAGAGATATTTGATACTTTAACACTTACTCGTGAGCATCAAGAATCAACGTTCAGAAAAGCTCACAACTGGTAACATTCTTTTGCATTTTAATGCTGGATCTCATGTCTTAATGCTAATGGTGATTTCTTTTAGTTTTGTTTGCAAAAAATAATTTACCTCTTCTAAACATAGTAGTTACTAGCTACAATGTTTATTGCATTTCAGATTTAAAAAGGGACTCCATTCATGAAATTTATTTCAATAAAAAGTTAAGTAATTTGGCTTTTATAATTGGTGCTTTATAAATTTAACACCTTTCCATGTCATTTGGTAAAATTTATCCCAACCATGATAACATGAACAGATTCTTGCATTAAAATGCTCCTCTTTCTTATAGTCATTGATCCACTCTTTCCTTAAGTTTTTATCATTAGGAAAACGAAGAAACACCGTCTTTTTTTAAGCACAACGCGTTTTTAACAACTGAATTATATATGGTTCGTCTTTAAAAATACTGCATTTTAGTAAAAGGCACTGCTTGCACACTAAAAGCAGATATATGTATTAAATCACAAATATCAACACAAAACAGCTCATTATATAATGTATTCCAATCCAAACACACAACAGCATACAAAACAGAGACAGTGACAGACGAGAGAAACTAAGGAGCGGAGAGAAACGAGAGAACCGATAGAGGCCAGGGAAACGAGAGATGCAAGGGAGACGAGAGAGACCAGAGAGAGGCGGCAAAGACGAGAGACGCTAGCACGATCTACTTCTATTACAGAAAATATTCGCTAGTTTAAAAATACGTCACAGGACGGCATACAAACAAGTCTTTTTAAAAATAAGTGTAATATAATTAGAGGGATTTTTTGTCACGCGCAAAGAACGTGTACATCATATTTCCATTTTCAAGGACAGTCCAACTTTCACGTAATTAGCTAATTAGGGTTTTTCCAAATACATTAGATATGCTTGAATAGTGAAAGGTTGTTATTGTGGTTACATAACTGGGGAAATCCAAATATAATTACTTTATATTAATGATTGTTGGAAGACTCTAAGTACTTTATATTAATCAGTTAAAATCAAGGCGCCGAAAGTGAATGTGTTGTGACTGTAAGCAGTTGTTTACCCTGTCAAGGCGCTCTTCCATTACTATTATTGATAGCAACCCTGGTAAGTGCTCGTTTTTATTTTAACCCTTACCCCTTATTTTATTTATTTTATTTAATTGCTAGAAGCCTGATTTCAAGTTTGGTTATACTTGTTGTTGAATAGGAATTTTGCTGATTTAACTGTAAAACGCAATTTTATCGCTGTATGCAAAACTCGACAATAGTGTACACGTTAATTCGAGCGATATTATTGTTATTATGGCTATCTAATGATGAGCGTGAGTAAAATAAAACCTATAGCTGCCTTACGAAATGAAATCGATGTTAGTTTCAAAACGCTTGTGTATAATCAAAATTGTAAATGAAAGTCTGCTTCTTTATTTACCCCCTGGATTTTTGCCCGTTTTCGAAACGAAATAGTGCGTTCAAACTTGTTTATAAATTTAGGGCCCTTTTTGCCAGAGGTATTTCCGAATTTCAGTGATATTGTTATAACGATTTTCTAATGATAATGATAAGCGTTGTGTAAGATAAAACAGTTACCTTAAGAAACGAAATCGGTGTTAGTTTCAATTCACATTTTCACATTTATCAAAATTGGAAATGAAAGTCAACTTGTTTATCTGTGCAATTCTCCATTTTCAAAACGAAATATTGAGTTCAAGCTTGTTTATTAATCTAGGCCCCTTTTTGCCAGACAATCCTTGTATGTAAAATAATACAGCGGTCTGATTTCGAGTTATATTTGTTATTATATAGGACTTTTACTAGTTTAACTGTAAAACGTATTTTTAGCACTGCATGCAAAACCCGGAAATAGTGTTACAAGCTAATTTGATGCTCGTATATTGCCAGTAAAGACGAAGGCTAATCTCATGCATTTAGGAATTGTAGTTGGTTTTAGCAAGCTGTAAATTAAGCCAAACCAGTATTTTTTAATTTTAAGCTGAATTTGACATTACCTCAAGCAACAGCACTTGCACTATATGTGATGTTACCAATTCAACGTTATTTTGTTGGAGGTTATAGTAGCAAATTTTTAGAATGATAATTATTCTTTGGTCTATTGGAACCACTAGATAACCGTTATAGCTACTGTCTTGTGTATACATATTTATGAACAAGGGGATTCAATAATTATTCTATTTCTTTGTGTAACTTAAATTTGGATTCAATTCACTAGTTTCTTTTTGTAACATACATTTGGATCCACGTATTTGTTATCCTAAAGTAGGGATTCGTACCACTAATTTCTTTTTTTTAATAATACCAAATTTAAATTCTATACTGCGCAGTTACTCACAAAACTAACTAGTAAGTCATTTTTTTTTATTTTTATGTTTAGGTTGTATTTGTGTAAGGACTAGTACGGTGGCCAAATATTACAAAAGCATAACATTGGTTTATAGGCACTATACAGCAGAGTCTGTTGTCGCACGCAGGTACGAACACACGCGCATACGTGCACACGTACACACGCGCACACTCACACACGCACTGTCATGTGTATTTTGACGCCCTGTATACATGTACGTATTTTTTTTATTTCTTTTTTGCTAGTGATTCAATTTACGATAACTAAACTTGTTGTTTTTTTGTGTTCATCAACGTACACGTGGAAGTAACAATAGGTTGTTTGATTTTTAAAGTTATAGTAGTTTTCGAGTTAAACTTTTCGTATGGCAATTAAGATTTGATTTCTGAAATTAACAATTATAGATTTTGTGAATTAATTAATTGGAAATAGGAAATTTTAAAGTTGAATCTAAATTAGTTTTCCTGTAAGGTTTTATAAAAGATTTCGTTAAAAGTTATTTTTTAAATTAGTTGTAAATAAGAAAAGGTCGCATTAGAATTGTAGGATGAGATCACTCTTTCCTTTGCTTGTTTAACCAGGGGCTGTTGATGTTAATTTTACTTATCGCGTTTAGTAATTGACGCCGTTTTTATGCCGGAATATAGTATCTCAGTCCATTAGTATATAAATAATTATCATTATCTTTTAAGGAATAAATCTCTGGATGACAATTTGCATTTGAGTCGTGCACGTAGCAGTGTCAGCAGTTTTATCATGTTGAGGAGAAAGATGGTGCAATATTACGGAGAGGAGAAGCTGTCTTGTTTTGCGCGGTTAATTGCGCGGGGATTCTCGATCTGACTTTCGTAAGTAAGAGATGTGATCTTTGAGCTTGGGGGCGTGCCTTTTCGAATACCTGGAGGACCGAACTTTTGGAGCTTTTGCAACTAAAAGCACCCGTTTGGTGGATATTTGTGTAGACGTTCATCCCTCCTGGTTATTTATTTTGAAGTTGTGGACCGTGGGGTCAATTTATGAACATTTCACTAAGTTTTGTGTTTATTTAAGTGCATCTTAGTGGTGGTTCGAGGTCGCGCTTAGAGAGGATTTATATTACCGAATGAAACCATTGTGAAGGCACAACGTTTTGTTTCCCCGTAAAAGAAAATCAACTGCAACAGACGAAACTCTCACTATAAATAATTTGTAAATAGACCTTTCTTTTCATTTAATAATTAAACAGACTTGTAAATAGAGCCATTGATTTAATTCAACATTAAAGTGTGTAAATATATCTCGTGTGCAAAATCTATTTGTTCTGTGCACAAGTAGCACACGTAACCCAATATTGTACGTTATTGTGAATGCTTTATCATAACTTTGTTTGTAAATTTGGTGAAATTATTGTTTGACGAGCGAATAAACGTAGTCGTTTCTTTGGTGTTATATTTGCAGTAATTGATGCTCTCATCTTAATCCCAATTTAAAGGTTGACGAACTGCTTTTATTTGCAATATCTTTGGTATTTTGTTTTTTTTATTATTTAACTAAATGCCTGCAAATTTATCTATATGAACATTTCGCATGGTAAAATTGATTTTAAGTGACCAAATGGATACGTATTGTTCTGAAATCGTTCCTATTTGGATAATTCTATCTCCGTAGTTTAAAATCAAAGGCCACTTGGTAAGCTTGCAAGATTGACCATTTTATGTTCCCGTTTTCTATCAATTAAATTTTAAATCAAACCGAAACCAGTATAAATAAATCTATGCATATATTTGCTTTTTGAGATATATTTAGGTGTAATAGACGAACAATTAACTGAATATTATGGTGTTACCTTGTGATCTCCCGACCAGCGAAATCAATAATTTACGAAGAGTAATAATTTTATTATTCACAATAAAGAATTAATTGAGAGCTAAATTTTGATTTCATTATTTTGTTATTGATTCATTTTAAAAGTAACCATTAGTAATTTCCTGCAATTGAAGCATTCAGGATCACAGTTTTTTTTTTGAGTTTTATTAGACATTTTGTGTTGTTTAACGTAATCGATTAGAGGAGTTTTAAATGACGTTTGTCCAGTTTATGTCTAATTATTTTAGTTTGGAGTTAAATTAATGACAGAGCTTTAAAGATGAGTGGTATTTAAATTTGGATTAATAAGATTTAAGCGTAACAATTGTTCATTATTTTTTTTTATTATTGTGTTTGAATTATTTTGTTCACAAACGTTGGGGGTAACGTATCGAAATATAAAGTTAAAAAAGTCATTGAAACCCGACAGCTGATTTGCGCCCACGCTATTTTGGTGTTTGAGCGTGTGGATACTTTAAAGATTTGTTCTAGAGCTAAAGTTTCGAAGCATCTTCGACGCGCACCAGGAGGTAGCCAACGTAAGGTAATTTAGATCTTTTGACTGTTGAAGGTTGATTTATCTACGTGTGCCTAGGTGTTTTCTTACCAATCTCGTCTTAATAACAGTCTGGCGCCATTTCACTTGACTTTATTCTAATGACGCACCCTTATTTGCGACTTTCGGCAATAAGACTAACCACCTTCAGTATTTTTAAATTCAAAAACACGCCCACGCCCTCAGTCCCACCGAGCTAGTCCGGTGCACTCTAATTATCTGTTACCTGACATGTTAGTTCCATTTTCAACCGTAACAGCACATACGCACACTTGCACGCTTGCACACTTCCACACTTGCTCACTTGTACACTTCCAAAAATGCACACACGCACACTTGCACACACATACACAAACACAGACACATAGAAACACACACAGACACACGGACGCACGGACACAAGTGCACACCGACACACGGACACACAGACACATAGACACAGACACACCGACACACAGACACACAGACACACAGACAAACTTTTCTTCGTCACTTGCAACTGTTCCCTATGAAGAAAAACTTCCCGCACCCACATACTTCGACGCTTTCTTAATTTTATATTTCCACATGTAGTACATGGCTATAATCTCCTCGCTGTCTGAATCATCCGAAGAAATCATTTTGCAATAACACCTAGTTTATTTTATTAGAGCATTCTGCTAAACAAGGGCACATATAACCTAATTTACCCAATTTTAATACAAAATAATGTTTGGTAAAGCTGGCAATATGTTTACCTGAAGAAGAAATGAAGCAAACAAGCGCGAAATTAAAAATTTACACGAAAACGGTGTTCACTAGTGACTGCAGTGTGACTGCAACAATTATTTTAGTTGATGGTGGAGGCTGGCAGGAGGTGGTGATGTCTGCAGTCTGACTGCTGACTTATGGACTTGATATTTACATAAATAGCTATAACCTCAATATTTGTATGGTTAAGGATGGAATGAAATTTTATTTTATTAACAGTAGTTATTGCTCTAAAGCATAGGTTCCCAACCTTTTATGGACTACCGCCCCCTTTACAAGAAAAAAAATCCAACGTCCCCTTTTACATAATAATTAATTATACCAATGTTATATGTCTGTCTATTATCTATTAATAATCACAAATTAAAAATTAATTATCTCTCTCTAATCGCGTTCCTCGTGGTAAAGACATTTAATTCAGACAAAGACCATAGAAAATTATAACCGATAAATACAAGACAATACAAATACACAAAGCTGGAGCACCCCGCATTGGGCACTTTACAAAGGCAAAGACAAGACGATTAATCAAAATTAGTAAAAAAATATAATAAAAAAACAAAATTCAATAAGAAAGATAAATATTAATGAGATGGTTGAGGCTGGTGGAGTTTTAAAAATTTGTCAATGTCGGGTTTCAATTTAGCTAACATCAGTCGCAAATCACCACGCTCAGTGATCTGCAGTCTATTACTTATCTTAGACAGCAAATTAGCTACTACACTGAACCCACGCTCATCCAAATATGATGAAGCAAACGCAATTAAAAATTTCTGTACTATTTCCCACAATCCAGAGTAGAGAGCTGATATTGATTTTTGGAGCCAGAACTCGTGGTATCCATTTCTGAATTTTACTTTTAATTCTTCCTTAGTTGTGAGTTCTACGAGTTCTTCTTCTAAATTTGATGATTCTGCTGTATCTGCATTTGCAAAAGGATCTAAAACCCAACTTGGTATATTCATATTTAAAATATCCTGGAATCACTCTGTAAAACCAGCATTAAGAGCATCCAGGTATTGGCAGTAAGTAAGTAAACCTTCCTGTTTTACCGATAATGCTGATAATGTCGTAAAGTGGCTGTATTCGCCTCTTCCTAGATTTCGTTTAAATAGAAGACGTTTTTCCACAAAAGCAGCTATGACGTTTTTTGTTTTTATTAAATTTAACTCATCACCTTGCAGTTGTAAATGAACGCCATTAAATATTTTAAAAAGGTCTGTCAAATAAGCGATGTCATTTTTGGACGCAATCAAGTTTCCGAGCAGTTCATCGTCTCTGTTTTCAAGGAAGTCCCGTACTGAGTCAAATAGATTGAAAAAGCGATTCAGACAAACACCTTTCGAGAGCCATGGTACTTTTGTGTGCAGCAGCAAGCGATTATAGTCTTCATCATTTTTATTACAAAATTGCCCAAATAATTTGTCATTTAATGAATAATACAGCAACGTATGCAGGTGTTCATTAAGATTTTTTGCAACCAATTTCTGACGATGAATAACACAATGTACAGCGAGTACAGTTGGTACTGCTTGTTTTAAATGCGCCATGTAACCCTTATGACGCCCCGTCATTACTGGAGCACCATCTGTAGCAACTGATAAAATATTTGGAATAGGAATTTCTTTCTCTTGAAAACAAACGTGCATGTTATTAAATATAGATTCTCCCTTTGTATCGGTTTCCAATTTTTTTTGCAAATAATAACTCTCCACAAATTTTTTCTTCTTTTATGAATCGGACGTAAGCCAAGAGTAGTGCTTCGTTATTTGGTAAAGTTGATTCATCGAGTTGAATAGAAAATTTGGACGTTTTTAAGTAATCACATAATGATATTGAACGTCTTTAGCCATTTCATCTATTCTTCTTTGCAATGTAGTATTACTCAAAGAACAGTTTCGATTACCTCTTTGACTGCCGGTGTAATTAATTCCTAACCAATTGTGTGTGGTTTTCCTGCTTTTGCAATTAACAGTGAAATATTATATGAAGCTCGTAGTTCTTGATTAGAACACGTTGCAAAAAGGTTTAATATAGTTGGCCGTTTTAAATATTTCTTTTCAGGTCCTTGAAAATAGGGTAAATCTTTGTCCTTTTTATCGGCATGTATTTTATTCAAATGTTCTTGGAGCCAAGAAGGCTTCATGGCTTTATTTAAAAAAACTTTTTGGCAAATTAAACACATAGGTAATAATTGGTTTATTGGAGATTGAGTAAATCCATATTTCAAATATACAATATTGTACTGGCGACACTTCGTAGTTTCAGACATTTTGGAATATATGGCTATAATGACTTCTTTACTTTATCACTCACGTACGAGTATGGATCACTGACGAAGCACACAAAACCAATAAGTCATTAGTAGAGCTATCCCTGCCTTTTTAAGATTTGATTGCGAGCACGTAACAACTTGTATGCCTTTGTTTGTTTGCGGTGCCCCGGTGCACTTGATCTGCAAACAGGTTATTCAAGTTCTCGTATTTTTGTCGAAACATGCTTGATTGCGTAAATTACGTATTTGCTTACCAACTTGCATAGACTTGTTACCGACAGTGCTAAACCGAATCAATTAGTTTATACTTAATGCTTATTTAAATGTTTTAATGTTTATTTACTTTCACGCCATAATAATAATATAAACCTTTTAGACGGCTAGATAAAATGTTTTTTCATGAAAATGGAGGTATGTATTTTCAAAGTATTTTATTAATTTAACCTTTAAGTTTAAGTGCTTGCATGGCGCCTATCAGGTGCGCAATGTGGCACTTGAGAGGCGCCTTGCGAGCAGTTACATTGGTAGAATTTCTTGTAATAAATATAATAATAATAATAATAATAATAATAATAATAATAATAAATAAATTCGCGTGTGTTTATATATTGTCAATAGTACAATATAAAAAAGTATCTACGGGTACCAGAAAACGCTGTTGTTTATGCCCAAGATTGAGAAATCGACATTCAAACCAAATTTGTACAATTTGTAACAAAAATATTTGGACAGAACACAGTAAACTTATATGCAATGAATGTTATGTATAATCTTATGTACAACTTATGTACAACTCTTATAATTTTACATATTTTGTATCTTATTTCTGTACTTATGCATATTTATATACATAATATATTATCAATGCATTTATAATCTTTGTTCAAACTTGTATTCTAATATATATTTTTAATGGTTAATAAACTTTTTAAACATGTTTATATTGTTTCACTTCTCTTAGACATGATTACAAAACAACCATTTATTATTTTGAATGTAGTGTTTTGTAAGTATGCTTGTAAAAAATCAAAACAGCTATAAATCACATTGGTGTCTAGGAGGCGCCATGCAAGCAGTTACGTATGTAAAGTTGACGCGAGTATTTAAAGGTTAAATTTCTAATTAGGCAGGCACGCCGCGGCCGCCCCCTTTACTGTCATAACGCCCCCCTTTTGCCTTTGGACCCGCTACCGCCCCGACGAAAAGCTCCAGCGTCCACTAGGGGGAGGTATAGCCCCCATTGGGGCTATATCATATAATATCCAAAGTTATTATCTAATAACTTATTCTTTATGTCTAAATAAGCATGCGGTCAACAACAGAAAGTTCATTTACTGTGAAACAAGTCATATTCGATAGATTATTATAAGTGTGCGTTTTATATTTGAGACGAAATGGGCAAATTGTACAAACTATGATTAATTCACGAAAATTATTAAATCTGCTAAATGTAGAATGTATCAAATAATCTCTTAGAGCCGTTTGACACGAGACTAAAATTAGTACTAAATAGTAGATAAGTTGTGCGCATACAGATTCAATATGACCCGGTACATTAAAATAAAACAAATTCCCCGGCAGTTTTTTTGTGGTTATAGGTTATATTTTATCTTATTGTTACTTTAAACGTCGTTATTAGATCGTTCATTTGAAGTTTTTAGCTGGCAATGTCGTGGTCGCATGATGAAGTTCGCTTGTTAATATAAACGTATAAATAACATCCTTGTTTATATATATATATATATATATATATATATATATATATATATATATATATATATATATATATATATAAACCCACTATACAAGAATAAGCACGCAAGAGCCTCGGCACTAGCAATTATACGTGGGACTCTAGCAGAACTTCGTCCCACTGTGAAGAAGTAAAAAATAAATTGCTTACCAATTTTGTGGCAGATCATGTCAGGGTATTTTGAACACCCTGTATACGTATTGGGTAATTTTGTTTGTAATTTTATTCACTTAGTTAGATTCCGTATATATATATTTTTTTGGGTAAGAGCTTACTGTACATAATGAATGTTTTGCTTGAATGGGTCACGCTGTATGTAAAGGAATTTTAGGAATGTGTAAGGTGTATTAAGGAATTTCGTATTTTTTTTGGAGAAGAACGGCATCTTCGAGTGCGTTGATGATAGAAATTTGGTTCGTGTTTATTGTAGTGCGAACCTGAGGACTATTGCATTTTCGTTAGTAACAAGATATAATTAGAGAACCCCTTTCCTAAGATTTAGTGAACGTAGTGACGATCGCCCAACTACGCACATACCGTTCAGGATTGTTCTGTTCGTAATTAAACCTATTAACGTAAACTGTGTAAAAAGATTAGTGACTTAAGTTAGTTTATGCTGCTTCAATAAGTTACGATGCATTATATTGAAAGCAAGTTGAATGCGTGGTAGAGACCTGAGGGGAGGCAGCTCCGTGTCGTCGACCAGCCGCAGTACCGTGGACTGCACGAGCCGTACCCGACGCTTTCGCCGAGCAAGGATCATCTCCTATTTCCCTGTGTAATCTAGGTAATGTAATTTACATTTTGTTTGTTGATCTTGCGACTTGAAAGAATAAAAGTTGATTGTGTTTTATATAGAGTATTTTATGTCATGTGTGTTAACGAAGGAACCTGTTGGAAGCAATTATTTTTTTTAATTTGGTGTTTCATTTTGTTAACGTTCTCGGACAGTTTCCTTTGTATATTTAGTAGCTATTTAAGGTGTTTTGATACCATTAATATTTTATGCAAGGAAGTAAATAAAATCTTACCTTCATTATTCAGTTTATATAAGATTTACGTGCTGGAGTAATCCAAATTTATAGAATTTCTTTGAATGCAATTTAGCTTAAGATAGTTCTGCTACTGGCCAGAATTCAATGAGGTAAAAGTTAAGAAGATACGATTACCTTTATATTCAAATTGACCTGTTTAAATTTTAATTGTTTTATTTATTTATTTTGATTTAATAGATGTTTAACTTAGTTACTATTTTGGTATTTATTTTGATATTAAGCCTGGACATAGGGTGATAATTTATTGCTCGAATAGTAAAGCGTCGTCGCGTTTTATTTGAGAAAAGTTGGAGTGTTGTTTTTTTTTGTTTTGTTTGATGGACAAATTAAAGTAAAGTAACGTAAATTTCAAATTTAGAAAAGAGTTGTAACTGAATTGAAGTCAGTTGGTTTGTGTTATTTGGATTAGTTTAAGGGAGTTTAGTAATTTAACGTAAGGGGAACATTAGAGATTTGTATTGAATTTGAATATTGCTGCACGGGGCTAAGTTGATCAGATTAATGTGCAGATTTTGAAGCCTTTTCAGGTGAAGCAGTATTGCGGAACCTGGAGCGACGAGCGTTACGATTTGGTAAGTGTGGTAAGTTGGGTATTCGAACCACTACGTACCGTCGTTTAATTCGCATTTTAAAACACCCAGGTGTGTTCTTTTAGAATATCCTGACGCCTACCGGAACCTATTGTGTCATTTTCCCGATTTCGACTTTGGTAGATAGCGTAGACTACGGAGACGAGACTGCTTTGTCCCAATAGACCCTCACCCGTACGCCGAGCTAGCCGTGCAAAAACCAGGTTTATCTTTTACCTTGTCCTAGTGAACATTTTTACCGTAACAATCGTAGGAAACACGTTGCATAACAGAGTAGTGGTGCTGGAACCACCGAGGTTACTGTAATTTTATAATTCCTGACTTGTAAATACATGAGTATCATATTTGCAGATTTATAAACCTTCATTGTGGTACTATGACGACATGACATTTGTTATGGAACACATTGTGCCCCGAGCAGCTGTTGACAGCATTTCACAAGATGAATCAATATGCGAAACCGATTTATTAGGCGCTTTCGATGAAAATGCAGAAAATGTAGAAATATTATATGAGGGCGATGGTGAGATGAAATACCTAATAAATAGAATAAAATATACGAATATTAATTTAACTTAACTTCTAGGTGGATTCTCAAACAGAAATACTTAAAAAAAAGACTTACTTCAAATGCATCCAACGTTGCAGAAGAAAAAAGTAATAAGAAGAAGTACGCCAAGGACAATGATTCCACAGCTGAAGAAGTAATTCAAAGTGGTTCAAGTACATTATATCAAATTACCAGCATGACAAATAAATAAACACAAAGTGATATTTTTCATCGTTTATTGCATCCCAATTAAATTTCTTTGAAAGCGTTCAAAAATTATATTTGGAAACAGCAAAAACTTACTAATATAATGTTTGATGCACAACAGCTGCTCCGCAAAGAAGCTATGCAATGTAATTTAACTATTTGTCTAGCCTACATTACATTTATATTTATATTTTCAGTACGTATTAAACATTATTAGTTATAGTCTAACGTTTATAACAAACTAATTACATTTCATTTTCATATTATTTTTTGTGCTGCCAATGTACACTTCCACCTTCGCTGTTAAAATAAGCTTTAAATTCATCCCTTAATCTAAGAGCCACCGTGCTACTTCTGTTGCCACATTGGCGCCTAATCTCTTCTAGTTGGAGAAGGTTTTCTTCGTATATTTTGGTATATGATCTACTTTCACTGGCTAAAAATTTATGCAATGCAATGCATATTGTCTCAAGCTTCTCTGGCTGTAAATGAATGGAATTCAAAAGAATACGGAACCTGTTTGCCAAAATTCTTAATGTACTGTCTATGATTCCTTGACAGTCAATAACTAAATACCTTTTGTTCATGTTAGATTTTTGTATGGATAGGATGTAAGGATCCTAGTAGATACGGAAAAAGCATCCTCTGCTATTATTACTTAAGGAACTTGTAGTACACGGCCGGGTAGTGCTTTATCATTAGGTAAACTTAAACAACTCTGGAATAAAGCTTTTGACAAACTGCTTTCTCGAAAAACTCCTGCACCACTTATGCGACCATTAATTCCAACATTATAATGAGTAATTATATATGAATAATCTGACATTGCCAATAAATCTATAGAGTTATCACCTTTGTAATTATAATAGTACGATCCACATGACATTGGAGATCGAAACTTTATGTGCTGCCCGTCTAATGCTCCTAAGCAGTTAGGAAACTGAAAATTTTCCATGAAACCATCTGCTATTTCAAACCAAGAATTGGTATCATTAGGTGTCTACAATATTCAATGTTATAATTAATGTGTAGATAAATTTACTATTTACCTTAAGGTACTCACCCTTTAGAAAATTATATATACCATAACAAACTTCAGGAACAAATCGAGAAATTGTACTCTCATGAATACGAGTGCTATACATAAGCGATCTGTATGTTTCGCCCGTTGCTAGGAAACGAAGAGTAGTTTATAATCTAAAAAAAATGCATCGAGATAAATGACAACATTGTATACAATAACATACCTGCTTTGTGCTGTAATACTATTACGCATTACTTTATATTCTTTTGCTACATGTATTTCTTTTAAGAAGTTTTTCAAATACAGCATTATTCATACTTTAAAAGATTTGTATGAAGCTGGATCTTCGACTAAAAGTTCATCATTGAACAAATTTAAAACTCCATTTCCTAGAGATTGTCGATTAATCCAATTCCGAACTCACAATTTACGTTTTTTGATACTCCTCGTATGACAGGTTCTATTTTTTCATTACAAGTCAAGATAATAGTTACGCTACAAACAGCTGCCTCTAACAGTAATTGCTACGCGGCTTCGTGCGTAATTTTTCCATTCGTGCGTAATATGCATTTTACAACACTTATTACGTAATATACTAATTGACATTAAAATTCATACCAAACAATACATTGAGGTTAATTCAGTGAAACGAAACTACTTCAGGGTTACCAAATGAATAATTTTTAATTTTCTGTTCTAAATTAACTGTTACGTTTTGTATATATATATATATATATATATATATATATATATATATATATATATATATATATATATATATATAGCATGTATGTAAGAAAGGCCTGTGGAATTTTTACTGAATCAAAGTTTAATATCACTTCCGGTTCGACCGGAAGTATCCTTGATTTTCTTATTTCAGGTAGCACCCTGTATATTTTTTTCGATATTATGATTTGTCTTGACGTTCTGAGTATAACGATGCATGAAAGGTACCTTAATTTTTTAGAAAACCACATTATGACTTTTGTAAATAACTTGCCCGTGGAAGAAAGAAATGTCTTATATTTACAACAAGATGATGCCCTACCTCATAATTCTATTATAGTTAGAAACTAATAAGACTACTCTCGTGGTCCCGACTTTACCAATTTACTTTTTATTATTTCTTGTATCATAGTCTTATTTTAAAATTGAATTAATTAATATTGATATTTCTGAAATTTATTTGGTGTCACTTTATGATTCCATCATTCAAGTTACGCGTACCTATAACTGTTGAGATATTTATAACTACTGCGGACATATCAGCTACGGGTATGTTATTTACGTAACTTGATTGCCTTTAAGTTATTTTATGTTTATGTACAACTTGTGTGTGATAAAAGTTTCATTACATTTAAATGTTATTTCACAAATGCAAATTTTTATTATATTCGGAACTATTTCGAAATATCAATGGATTTAATACACAATTATTACTATTTAATTCTAAGTATTAGCGGTCTTTCATTCAATCAATGTCAATTAAGCAGCCTTTCTAATTAAATCTAATTTTATACACACATTCCATATTTTAAATTTACTACGAAATATGAGATGTTTGTAAATTCCTATTAAACGGTACGTACAATCAATCACAATTTAAACAATTTGTACAGTGGGCGCTGCTTACAAGGAATGTAATTAGTTTACGCTAATCACTGTCCACGGCAGTGAAAAAACTATTCTTTACTTTGTTACAATGCTTTCCTTTTACAAAAGTAGATATCACGTCGTCATGTAAATGTGCTTAGATAAATCACAAAAATGGCGAATTCCTTTTCTATTATTAATAGTACATGATTAAAAACAAATCAAGTTTAATTTTGTATTTCATGCTATTACGACTAATATGAATCGGTAAACTTGGCAGTCATGTTCATGACCATAAGATACCAATCTTAGATTTATGAAATTTAATATACTGCATTTGTAAGTGTGTTTATACAATATTTAGGAAAGTGAATATTATTAAATATAGATAATATCCGTGTTCTCTTCTTTAGAGGACCATTGCAATCGCTGAGTCAAGAAGCTATTTGACTGCTTTTACAAAACGGAAATAATGCTTTAGATGCAACCACTCTTAATTGAATAGTAGTAAAAATAACTTGTTTATTGACGAGGGCGTGTAGGATGAAAAACCACGGCTAAACCACAAAGAAAAATGTTTTCAGGTCCTCAAGAAGTAGCCTGTCTCGCCTTCTTTCGGTTCGAGTAGTCTATGCTCTAGCTCAGTTCAAGGCCACTCGCCCGCTGTCTGTGATCTTGGATACATGTCTGAAGGACATGTGCATGCCCAAACGCAAGTCATGGTTAAATGGTTCTTGTATTGAGTCAAGGTCAAACAGTTGTTCTCTAAACCAAAAATAGATCAAGGCATATATAGCTAGTTCTACTGACTCAGTTCAGGGCGACTCTCACTCTCACTCGCTCTCACCCTCACCCTCACCTTCACTCTTATTCCCACTCTTACTCTCACTCTCACTCCCTCTCCCTCTCCCTCTCTTACATAAAGGATTACACCGTTTCATGGGTAACCAATCTTTTGATATTTTGACTTAATGATGATCCGAGAATTGGTTATTTTGAGTCAGACTACAAAATTTACTTATTTTGCATCATTAACAGTGATTAAATAATACTGATAGAATATTTGTTAAGCAGAAATTTCAGATTTGAATTATTATAATTCATTCATGCTGTTGAATGTTTAAATACTGTTTAAAGAGAAAGTATTCAAATAATATTTGATGGAAAATAGGTATATGATTCATAAACTAATAAATAATAATTAATAAACTAATCGTTACGTCTTTAAAATTATTAAATACGCATTAATGTTTCTGTGGTTAAAAATTAATAGGCGAAGTATTATTTTTTTACAAATTGGGTGATATTTATTTATTTCAGAATTTTTATGACAGTTATAAATATTAATGTACGTGTATGCGGGGTAAATTAGAAAGTACCCAAATAACGTTGTATTACTGTGATTTCATGAATATACAGGGTGTGATCAATAAGTTTACGACGACTCGTATGCTCCAAAATTTTATTAAGTTTTGGATAAGTTTATTTTTAAGGGTAATTGAACTTGTATGGATGTGAATTAAGTTTTCTAAGACGAAATTTAACGTACTCTGTTAATGTAAAATTGTGATTGAATTCGAGTTGTGTATGGTCTTATTGAGTAGACTACAATTCAATCTTCCAAAGTGAAACAGGCGTAATACCTTTGGTTACTACTTGTATTGCTTACACCCCCACCAGAATAATATTAGGGTTCGTTTACCATTTTTTATAATTACAAAATTATTGAATAAACATTTTATACTGTTCTTGTAAAATTTAAAACGATTACCTTTTTATTTAAGCTGAATGGGTTTGATTTATAAAGATATCATCTACCAGTTTAATTTTAACTCGCTTGCTATTTAATTTCAGTTAGTTTAATTGAACTTTAACATTTACATTTTATCGGATTTCTGCCTTATCAGATGCGCCAGCTTGCTCAAGTGTAAAAAGAAATGATTACCGTTATCAATGACCAAAATTATACTCTTATTTATTTGGATTTTTATTGATTTTACTTCCTTCTGCATTTATATGTTCAATATTTATATAAACTTTTAATATTAATAATCTTTAATAATAAAAATGAATCAAATGTTATACTTATTTAATCATTAAAATTCGAAATGCAGAAATGTTTTGTTTACAACGACATATAACAATCAAACCTTTAATTACAAGTAATATTCTTAATACTAACATACAACAAACCCTTTATCAAAATTGAATGGAATGTCTTCCGTTAAATTTTGATATTAAAATTCAAATTCAGAGAAAATAAAACACATAAACGTTTCTTTATTTACACTATTAGAAATCGTACTTATCTGTTGCTTAGTTGAAAGCCGATGACGCAACTCCAATGTGGCCAATCCGATGACGCAATTGGGCCTATGATGTGACTACACGCCTTGCTTTTTTTGTTCTCACGATATCCTGTTTACACCTTTTTTGGATCAATTCTATTGCAATTTTCTTTCCTACAGTGTTATGATTTTTGTAAATATTTGCATTATTATTTTAATTGTTCAATTTTAACTACAGCTAGCGTGTTGCAACGAACAGCGGGCATTTACAAACGGCAACGCTTCTAGTTTGAACATTAATCCTTTCGAGTTATTGTTCTTTATATATTAATTTCTTACACTAGATCGATAGTCTCGATTTATTTTTATCGTTCACTATTTAAACAGATTCTTAGAATACTTTCGGTACGTACGGAAAGCGTGATTTTTAATTATTGCGTAACCTTTAACGCGATTTTAAATTATTGCGTATTCTTTTTTATTATCACCAACTTGACACTATTTGCACTGTGTTTACGTAGCCTCATATTATTTTAATAAAGAAGGTTTTTTTACTTCTTCCCTATACGTTAATGTTATCACACTTTATTTGTCAATTTAGGGTACTTGACTATTACCCGCTTTAGTTACTATCAACCCAACACTGACCGCTTCCTTAAAGCTACTGTAATAGCCTCTTCCCTCTCTTTACAAATCATTTATACTTCTGCAACTGCCGCGTTTATTTAAATACTTTATAATTAAATATGTAGATAACTTATTGAAATAAACGGAAGCTCATTAATTACATTTACATACAAATAACCAACAACCATTTCTTTGCCTAGAAAAGAATAATATAATTATGTAAGAGAGCTTCGCGTGAAATGTGAAATTTTCTAAGGCTCCCGTTACAACAGTCAGATAGGATTAATTTAACACCTCGCTTAGGACTATTCACGGTAGAAAAATTTGATAAATTGGCGCCTAGAGACAAGTTTTCTTATTATTTGTTGATTTATGGCGAGTGGCCGTCTTAATGTCGACCTCGGTAAGCCTGCACGACGCCTAGTGCGGTTTGATTGTGTAACGGTAATGATTTTTTTTTGTAATTTAGGATATAATTATTATATATATATATATATATATATATATATATATATATATATATATATATATATTACAAAATGAATAAATGCTTAATTTCATTATGCTTTATTATTTACTCCAAAATATTTATGCCGCGTGTGCAAGAATGTGCGATGGCAAATGAGACAATTTTTATTGTAAAATATTCCTAGCATGCACGACAAAATATGAGGATAAACGTTCCTGGAGTCAAAAAACTTCAACTTGAATATAAGTTAAGGGAATGTTTTTGAAAACACTCTCTTCAAATATATTTTTAGTAAATTCGACCTTTAACATAAAATAAGATGGGAGCATAAAGAAGCAGTTATTTGTAAACTGAAATTTTTTCTCTTGTAAATGTAAACGAGTTAATCTAGTTAATATTTTTTTTAATTGTTTAGTTTAGTGTTTCATGTGTTTTGTATTTTTAAATAAACAAATATTGAAATTTTAGTTTTTTTTACATATCGAAGAACTTTCTATCCCACATAAAAAGTGCGACTTAACACAGCTATCTAAAAGTGTAAAAAGAAAGTTAAATGACAGTTTTGAATGTTTAATTTTTTTATGCTTTGTTATTAATTGTAGAATTATATTATAGTATATTACATATATAACGAAAGGTGTGAAGATACGCTGGAGTACAGTTAAAAGTGCAAAACCATCTTAAGTGTTAAGGAAGTACTTAATTCATAATATGTAGAAGTGCGAGTTATACATAGTTAAATGTGTAAAATATAACAAAACTGATATTAATTATGTATACGACATACAAGTATGGAAAAACATTATCACGGGTCTGACTTATAATAAGCTAGAACGAAACCCAATAAGCATTATATGAGTGCGAGAGAGACATAACTTTACCGATGTTACCACTTGTACATATTTGCATGTAGGCACAAAATATGAACTACTTAAGTCTCCTTCAATCTATCTTCAACATTTCTAACGAAACCAATGCATTTAAGATGTTGAAAAGTGGCGTGTTCTTTGAAACTATTAAGTAAATACATTTACACTTAAACATTAAATGATAATACCTCAAACATCCAAGTTCATTGTAATTGCGAATTTATGACATGGTTCGATTACTACTCGTAAGAAGAACCAAGAAGAAACTTACGAGAGCTACAAACAAGAACATTAACATTTACATTGATAGTATAGGGGAGAGTGGGGGAATGCCGCCATAGGAGGTAATCCGCCACCCTTTAAATTTCTGGTTGTCTATGATTTACAAACATATTGCACGTCCCGACATCTAGCGGTAACTGGTTTTATTGAGCTGACATTTTGGCGCTCTTTCGTCGAGTTCTTCAACAGTAGTGTAAAGTTTTATGAAAATAGTTTTTTTCATCTAATTATTCCATTTACGTTTATCAAAGGTAAGTTATTCTAATCTTATAGTATTTTCACTTTAAGATGATCATTTAGAAGCTGGGCGTTCTAAGAGTCTTTCGCACACATTTCACCACATTCTTGTTGTATAGGTAATGTTAAATTAATTAAAAAGGTGTTCAGAATAGGTTTGGGGTTAAACGGCCATGTTGAGCTGGGGAAATTCCGCCAGTGGCGGGATTCCCCGATGTTAGTAACTATTAGTACAGCTGTAGGTATACCCACCTAGTTTTAAGACTTCATTTATTTTCAGATGGTTAGAAATCGAGAAAGAACAACAGAAAAAGCTAAATGGACTAGTGCAGCCTTAGATTCGCCAATAAAAGTCGTAGAATCTGGCATGTCTGTGAAAAGATCTGCGATATAATTTCGTATCCCAAGAAGCACTTTGAGAGATAGGATGAAAACTAGAAGCATTCAGGTAAATTACATGGGCCGCAAACCAATTTTCAGTGCTGAACAGGGGAAAGAAATGGCTGATCACGTATTACGTTTACAAAAATGTTTTACGGATTAACCCCTATAGAACTTAGACGTTTAGCATAGGAATATGCGGAAAGAAATAAAATAATACAGGTTCACTAATACGAATCAACTTGCAGGATTCGACTGCTTAGAGGGTTTTCGAAGGAGAAATCCGCAGCTTAGTTTACGAAAACCAGTTTGAGCAGAATAACTGCACTGAATACAACAGAAGTTAAACACTTTTATGACAATTTAGAAACTGTTATGAGCAAATTCAGCTTTCCGTCGTCAAGAATTTTTAATGTCGACGAAACAGGCATCACAACGGTGCAAAAACCAGGAAAAATTCTGGGACCTAAACGCCAGAAACAGGTGGAATCTACGACTAGTTGTAGACTCCAATCTCTGGATACATCGTTTCATAGCTCATTGAAATCGGTTTTTAATAGAGAAAGCGATTTGTTCATAAAACAAATATTCACAAAAAAATTACCCCCTACGACATAGCATCCATATTCAATAAGGTTTACATGAGAGTGGCGGCCACCATGGACAAAAGTGTGTCCGGATTTAGGTCGTCGGGGATATATCCTTTGGACCCTCACAGGTTTAGTGAGAATGACTTTGCATTAACCCTTAACCAGGATCAACAACCAGAGTTTATAATAATAGAAGACCTGCTTGCATTAATTCATCCACAGTCTATCTATCAATAACCTTCTGAAAATTCACCAACCGACGATGTAATAACTAGGCATCCAGCTGCTCGCCCAAATCCTCCCATTCCATCGACTTCGAAACAGATGATGTTCAGCGTCCAAGATCTCTCACCAGTGCCGTGTTCAACATCCCAGATGCAAGAAAAACAACATAATAGAAAGAAGCAGCATTACGAAATAATAACTGCCATTTCTAATATGGATTTATACCTACAACTAGAGCAGCAAAACTGGAGAAAATGAGAAAGTCCAATTTGCGTAAGAGTAAAATAAAGGCACCCGCTGCAGCTCCTCACAAAAAGAAAATAATGAAGAAGTCTGGACGACGAAACCTTACGTTGGAATCTTTTGAATCGGAGTCAACAGAAGATGACACCAATCTTGTTTTTGTTGAAAAACCAATTATTTTTAAAAATGACAGAATACACTTTTTTCAAAACTCTGCTTATAAGATTTTCGAAAAGAACTCCACCTTACGCAAGGCAGTAACCCAATCTATGATAAAATTCAGTTCGGGTTTTTCTAACATTTCTTGGGTGATGCTGTTTAAAAAGTCTGTAATTTTGACACGAAGTTCGTCCAAATTGTTAGCACCTTCATGCCTGTGCCCATAAATTTTTTGGGATAAAAAGTCGTTCGGCGCGTTATCAGGTGAGCGAGGAGGATATTTAATAGTACCTTTTCTACTAATAATACGGTTAGGGAACGTAGTTTCCAAAAACTGTTATTGCAGTATGAGCAAATGATACCAAATGTCATCAAAAGTTATGTTGAGGCGTTGAACAGCCTGAACTATCTGCTTTCTCAACAGTTTTAAATATTTGTCCGTTGATAAAAAATGAACCAATTGTGGAATTGCCTAAAGTTCCTGACCACACATTAACTTTTTGGGGTTATTGTGTCCGGTAAGGAATACTAATGTGTTTGTCTTCCCGAGAGTAGCCAACAGCGACAGACGGATTGTGATGGCCATGTAAGTTAAAAGAACACTCGTCAGTAAACAAAATATTTTCAATAAATCTTTCGTTTTCATTAGCCCGATTCATCATATCTTCACAAAATTCCATAGGCTTTTGATGATCTTTTAGAAAATTTCTTGTGTAGTTTGCAACTTATAGCAACGGTATTTATTCCTTTTCAAGACATTGTAAACTGTTCTTGGTTCAATATTCATTTCTTCAGCGTACATGTAGGTTATGCATCCAAAGTGGCTGGATTACGGCTGATATTTTTGTTACAGTACTAGAACATGTAAAGAAACACATGAATAGTTCTTGTGATAATAAAGTGTTATTATTAGTGGACAACCATGAAACTCACATTTCTCTAAATTCAATAAACTATTGCAGGGAATCGTTATGTTGTCCTTCCCTCCGCACTGCTGCCATAGGATACAACCGCTGGACATTGTAGTTTACGGACCTTTAAAAGCCGTTGCAAATCTTCTTTTAATGACTATATTTTAACCAATCCTGGGAAAGCAATAACTATTTACAGTGTTGCCCATTTAACAGCACAACCGTATTCACTATCTTTTACTCCAGTTAATATAGCAAATGCATTCAAAAAATCCGGAATTTGACCTTTCTTGCATTTAAGGACTCTGATTTCGTAGGTGTTTCACCGCCCGAACCAACTACCATAGCAACTACATCGTTCGCCTCACATAATTCTGTTCAATCTAGCAAAGCAAATGTACTTGTGGTTACTGCATTCATGTCCAGGAGTTAGTAGAGGGACTGCTGAATGTTCTGTTAAATTCTCTATTTGATAAAGTGAACGAGGCCTCTCCATCAGATAATAAAAAATTGTCTAGTCTTACAGATGTATGACCTTACCCAAAACTTACTCTCATACGAAGTAAGCGGTCTCGTCAGCAAGGACGATCTCGAATTTATACGAGCACTCCCGAAAATAATAAGATAGAAGCCGCAACACAGGTGTGAATATTAAAAAACTATAGGGAGTGACGTGAAATTGATATCGGTGAATATGAAGAAAACTGATAAAAACAGAATAAACTAAAGAAAAAGAGAATGAAGATCATTGGAGACTTATCAAACAAATCAAAAGCCACTTGTAAAGACGAGAAGAAAACTACCTTACCAATTAAACAAAAAAGACCAAAAAAATGAAATAATGACCTCATTGAGTGATTCCGAAGTTTCCTTTAAAACTGATGACTTTTCATCTGACTCTGACCTCGATATAACTGAAAATTGTGCATTAGAACTTTTACTGGATCATGAAAAACTGTATCCTGGTGATTTTGTTTTGGTGACATTTGCAACAAAAAAAACATTTATTACTATGTAGGATGTATCCAATAAATAACGGATCCTGAAGAACCTGAAATTAAATTTATGCGGCAGAAACCAAGTTGTGGATTCTTCAATCCCATTATGGATGACATTAGTTTAGTATTCAGATAAGACATTGTTGCTAAGCTACCGTACCAAAAGAACTGCTTCGTACATGAATTTTGAAGTTTCGTTTTTGAATTATAATGTACTCTAAAAAGGGAAGCATACTTTTATTTTGTAGTCCTATTCTGCCTCACTGTAGTGCCGATCTGCCCCCCGAGTGGGGCACAATGGGACAAATACCTGTTTCTTGTTTTTTGGTATTTCTATAGTTTGAGTTAATAAATCTGAACTATATTACCGGAAGATGAGTTGCAAACACATGTAAGTATTTAATTTACTAGTTTGGTAATTTCTGTAGACCATTTTTTTGAAAACTGGCGAGTAAAAAAAATCGTCCCAAGGTGAACCCAACCCTAGTGCTTTGTGTTATTCAACTACTACATGAATATGTCTTTGCTCCATAATTTTTAATGTTAATTATTCATTTAAGTTTATTATTTGTAAATCTAACTAATCTTCAGAACCGATTGTGTCACTCATTCACATTTGTTAATTCTCCCTAGTTTGATTATTTACATACAAGTCATGTTAAAATTATTAATTTAGAGAAAAGTTTTTGGTTTTTACTAAATTTGAAACGAATACGAAACTAAATACGTAAGGAATTGTATTAATATTCATTTCAACGTTTAAGTCAATCAGTTCAATGAAATTTTCATTCAAGCATATAATTAACCCTCAAATTATTTATACATATGTGCAGGAAAGTGTAAAACCAGATGCTAAAAGTAAACTTAGCTGGATGGATAAAGCCAGGAATTTAGACTTAAATACAAACCAAACAAATTTAGTTATTAATATTTCTTTATTAAGATGATATTTAGTAAATGCTATACATTAGATAAGCAGGATGATAATACAATATTTCCATTAAGCATACAGTATTATGTGAATTAACGTTATACTTAGCATTTAAAACATATTCAATATCTTTATAAATGTCATCATCACTATCAAAAATCTCAATCGATAGCTTATTACATGCTTTAAATTAAATAGTTCTTCTACACCCATGAGTATCGAATGTGCAAGAACAGCGGTTTTAGTTTTCTATCATAACAATTTTCAAAATTCTGTCACATCCTTTAATAAATTCCCAATTGTATATATATATATATATATATATATATATATATATATATATATATATATATATATATAGTTAGTAAGTAATAATACCGTAGCTGCGTATTTTCGAAAAATTTTTCATCAAAATTTTAAAAAATTTTTCAATTGACAATTTATTGCATTTGATTATTACATTCAAACATTTGTCATGTAGCATTCCTATACCTAAGTCCAAGCGTTTTGGAGTTATTCCATTCAAAATTTAAAATTGAAAGAAGATCATGAAGAAAACGAAATTAAAATAATTTATAACGTTTTATTATATCGAAAACAAAGATTCGTAAACTTAAAATAATTTTATTTCAGCAAGTGTCCTCCATTAGTCAACTGACAATAGCCTAATCGATCTACAAATTCATGCTGCATATTACCTTAAAGGCAAGGTATTTAGAAGCCAACCGGCAAATCTAAATGATTTAAAACAACGCATCCGTCAAGAAATACGTCGAATAACGGCCGAAATGGTTCGAAATATGCAGCATGAATTTGTAGATCGATTAGGCTATTGTCAGTTGACTAACGGAGGACATTTCGAACATTTGCTGAAATAAAATTATTTTTAAGTTTACGAATCTTTGTTTTCGATATAATAAAACGTTATAAAAATTATTTTATTTTCGTTTTCTTCATGATCTTTTTCAATTTTTAAACTTTGAATGCGAATAACTCCAAAACGCTTGGACTTAGGTATAGCACATGCTACATGACAAATGTTTAGAATTGTAAGGGTAATCCAAAATGCAATAAAAATTGATTGCAATTTGAAAAAAAATTTTTTAGCAAATCTTTTGACACCCTGTATAAAAATTTTTTTGCAAAATATGCCCTGAAAAATATAAAATCGACGGGTCCGAGCGATTTTTGAAAAAATTGTGCTTTACGAGATATTGAATTTATTCCTTACTTTACGACCACGGTATATATATATATATATATATATATATATATATATATATATATATATATATATATATATATATATATATATATATATATATATATATATATATATATATATATATATATATATACCAAGATTGGAAGATAGAGATTCATAATGTTGATCGTAGATTACATCTTCCTATTCGATTTTCAATTTCTTGAGTTCGAAAATATTGTAATTCTACATATAAATGCCATCTTAGAAGTTCATTCCACCCCTTCAGGTCTAATACCCCATTATTGCTTTGATCACAGTTGTTACACCCCATACTCACTACTGGTGCAAGTTTGAGGTGTGTAGTGTATCCAATTTCTATGTTTCGCATGATGAGTATCATTCGATAGTTTATTATAAACACAATCGATTAAGTATTTCTTAGCTGCTTGTTTGTGCACTCCTGATTAATCATCTTGCTGTTGAAATGATGGCCAGTCAGTGTTAGGAGAATAATACTACTACCATCACTATTTTGACAGCACCAAAACCACAATGTTAAATTATTCTTCATATTGTTACTGCAGCTATGTATGATCTATCTATATATATATATATATATATATATATATATATATATATATATATATATATATATATATATATATATAAACGGCGAACTTCTGAGTTTTGATGGTTTCGGAAATGATTTTATTGCTGCATTCATTATAGTTACATAACGCAATATGATGCCGCTAGAGGCCATTGAACTTGGACCTTCAAAAGTTCAATGAACCTTAGAATATCCCAGAACTGGTCGTATTTTAAGATTTCTAGGAATCCCCCAATTTTCGAGTTCAAGAAGTCTATAAACTTTGAGCTTGAAGAAGTCAATAAACCTTGGGGTTTCCCTCTCTCGTTTCTAATAATTATAACATGGCGTCTCTAGAGGATATTTGACACAAACCGTAAAGAGGTCAGTAAACTACCGTTTCCACGAACAGGTTCTGTCTTGAGATTTCTAAGAATTTTAATATGATACTCCTAGATGTCAATAAACTCTGACATTGAAAAGGTAAAGGTAAAAGGTAAAGGTAAAAGGCACATTGATTCTATTTTTAGATTTCTAAAAATCGTAATGTGACATTCCCAGAGGGGAATGAACTTTGTCCTTGAAAAGGTCAATAAACTTTGCTACAAAATTGGCCAAAATTGATAATTTACATAATGTAGGTACATTGATCCATTTTTAGTTTAGATCGCAACCATTCGCATATTGATTCCTATAGCTAGGGCACAAGACAACTTTTTGAACTCGACTCAATTTAGTCAATACAACTATTTAACCTTAACCTACTTTTAAGCATAGGCAACACGTCCTTCAAAAGTATCGCCATGGTCACCACCACAGAGAGACCAAGAACTGAGCCAGCAGAATCAGTCCTATACGACTTTGAGTTGAGTATCTACCAGAACATATTTCAACTTGTCACATACTCACCTTGACCTAGTAGGTCTCCTGTAGAGACGAGGAAGCACGTATCTTTTAAGGAAACTTTATATCCGTAAAACGGAAGGCTAAATTATTAAATTTAGTATAATTTTAAGTACATGTTTGAGAAGTAAAACCAGCACCAAACTAAATGTAAATTTGCAATGTAAATTTTGTAAAAATCACAGTAAAGTTCCCAAACGCGTAGTTTCTTAAAACACGCACTTAACAAAATGGCGTTCCTCACGAAAACCACATCTTCTAACTTTTCCTTTTTCCACCAATTAAAATTCTCCCCTTTATCGGAAATTTTAAATGTGACACAATCCGTAACATATTTGGTGCGGAGTTGTCACGTCTAGTTGTTGAAACATCAAAATCGTAACTAAGTAAGTGTTGCATAACAGCTACTGTGCAAAATTCTCAAGTTTGAGAGAAAGTACGAGTACCAAATAAAACGTCACATTCTTTCCCACTTGTCCTGTAAATGTTGACTTTTGGGCATACGAGCCTTTTAGTTGCAAAGTCAAGATACCTCATATTCCACTGTAACGACAAGAATGTTCCAATTCCACATAAACTGACAAAAATATCAAATTAAATAATGGTAAAATGTGCAACAGGCTTTTTCACAATTGGTATTATTTCTACCTTACAGAGAAAATTATTGTTCGTAAAACAGTTCCTTCCCCTTTGTCCTGTAAATTATGTATGGATCAGGCTAACGTTATAGGATTTTAACATTGCACCGTGTGTCCCGGTTTCGTTGTTTTAGTTGTTTTTTAAAGATGTCGTTGTTATTATCAAAGATAGAAGTTTGCAGTTATTACATTTACGTATTACCTTGTTGACCTAGATTTCATAGCAAACGCGAAAATTTAGTATCTTCTTTTGTTTTCGACTTATAGCCAAATACTTTTTCAAGGTCTTATACCTCGATTAATACCATTATACTTATATATTTCGTCAACGGTACTTATATATTGCTAAATGCCGAATTCAGTGGCGTGCTCAGAATTTTTCTAGGAGGTGCGGTTTTTGAGTAATATGATAAACTTGAATTTTTTTAATGGGAACCACAGTTCGCTTGACAACCCTCAGCTGCAGTTCTTTCTTAGCTTTTCAAAAATATAAATATAGACATTTCGAAAAACATCTTCCAAACATTTTTTTTTCAACAAGACGGTGCCCCAGCTCATAATGCTTTAGCAATGAGGAATTACTTAGAAAACCGTTTCCCAAACTACGGTTCGACGGGTTTGATAAATTATGTTTTTCAGAAAACCCCATAGGAAGAAATCCAGTATTCACAGCTCTGGAGATCGTGACAGCCATAACATCAAACCGAATGTTGCAATCCATCAATTTTGAAAACGGTTTTCTAAGTAATTCCTCACTCCCAAAGCATTAAGGGCTCGGGCACCGTCTTGAAAAAAAGATACTAAATTTTCCATGGAATCTAGATCAACAAAGTAGTACGTACATGAATACGGCAAACTTCTATCTTTGATAGTAACAAAGATATCTTTAAAAAACAACTAAAACGAAATAGAGCCACACTGTAGGGGAGGGTGAGGACACGTTGGACAGTTCGAGACTCTGGACAGGGATTTTGCGCTCTTTTCATAGGAAACCTACTAACTCTCGTCAGTATGTTCAAGAGATCGCTTGGGTGTGGTACGTGGCGTTTTAACAAGTAAATTTAATAGTTTCCTGTGATATTCAAAGAAAAAGAGATTTCGCGATTCGGATTTAATATTTTCCAGATAATTGGTGAGTAAATTTTTAAATGTATAGTGTTGAATTTGTTTAACTTGCTACATCATTAAGCCATGAGGCATTGATAATTAAGGTTATGTACCTATGCAGTAAAAATATTAGGTACTTGCTTAAAAATATTGGCTTGACTATTTTAAGGTACTAGAGGGAGGCATTGGACAGTAACTACAGGGACATATTGGACAACCAATGTCTCCCCAGGGCTTAGTAGCATGTTAATGTCTGGAAATAAAATTCAGTAGGTAAGTAGGTATTCTGTTATTTTTAGCTAAACAATGCCCAGATCGTACAAAAAAAGTACCGCCCGGTAATTCTGCCCAGAACATTGGAGACGAGCTGCAATAGATGTAATGGAAAATAATATGTCTTATCGAGACAGTGCTGAAATAAATGGCGTTAAAAAATCTAGCCTCTACAATTGTGTCAAAGTAGCATTAGAAAAGGGATTAACTAACATAGTGTTTTCACCAAACTTTAGGAAGTCTCAAATATTTAGTTGCCAAACGGAAAATGCCTTGGAAGATTACGTATTAAAATGTTCAACAAGGCACTTGGCATATGAATATGCGTTACAGAATTCAGTGAATATGCCCGATGCATGGAAGAAAAATAAGTTAGCTGGCAAAGATTGGTTCTGGGCGTTTCTTAAACGGCATCCCAAACTTTCAGTAAGAAAGCCTGAGGCCACCAGTTTGGCAAGAATGTCTTTAATCCCACCAATGTAGGCATATTTCAGGAAAAAATGGCTGAAGTTATTGGTCGATATTCATTTGAACCCGACAAATTTTTAACTTAGACGAGGTAATACTCTGCGATGTCTTAAATTAATATTTTAATGAGCATATTATATTTGTTTTTAGACGGGCATCACAACCATACAAAAAGTTCCAAAAATAGTAAGCAAAAAAGGGGAACATCTCGTGAGAGAGGAGAACTTGTAACTCAAGTGGGCATAATTTGTGCTACAGGATCTACATTACCGCCAAAACGGATCTTTCTTAGGTACGGTATTTCAGATTGTGGGGTCCTCGGATTAGTACATCCAAGTGGTTGGATAACTTCAGAGAATCTTTTAGAGGCATTAAAACATGTTGCAAAACATACAAAATGTTCGCCCGACAGTAAAATCCTATTAATCATGGATAATCATGATTCTCATTTATCGGTACCTGCAATAGAATATTTCCAATCTAATGGAATTGTAGTGTTGTTAACGCTACCACCTCATACCTCAAACAAATTTCAACCGCTTGACAGAACGGTGTTTGATCCGTTTAAAACCTTTTTCAATCAAGGCGTAACTTCTTGGTTACGCATTCTGCACAAACAGCATCAATATACGACCTGCCTGTCTTTTGCCTACAGGCTTGGGATAGGGCCACAACACCTACAAACATCAAAGCAGGATTTACATGCACAGGTATTGCGCCATTTGACAAATCTATTTTCAAGAAGGAAGACTTTTGTCATGTTATGTGTCAGATAGACCTTGTGAACCTAGTGAAAATTTGGTAGCGAATGAAGGATCTACATCAAAAACTAATGATTCAAGCAATAATTTGGAAATGGACTTGCCAGCAACTTCTTGTAACCAACCATCTGTATCCCCTGAAATTATCCGCCCATCCCCGAATGCCCCAGCAAGGAAAAGTATTCGTGCACCAAGAAACAAAGGAAAAGGCAGGATAGGAACTGACACGCCAGAAAAAATAGAACTTGAAGAAAGATGTGCTAAAAAGAAACCGAAAAAGGAGAAGATAAAATCTGTAAAACGAAAGATAGGCCAAGGTGAGGAGACCGATGAAGACGACAAAATTTCGTACCATGACAATTCATCTGAAGATAAGCTAGTATTTGATAGCGATGAAGATGGTCCAAATTTAAAAGATGTTCCTAAAGGAGACTATCTTATAGTTAAGGTACACGGAAAAGCTAGCATTCGAAATTAGCAAATTTCATAACGGCTATGAAGTAAATTTTTTAAAACGGCATGTGATCTCAAATAGATTCACTCTAAATGAGAATGATGAAGGCTTTGTGAATTTGCAGATGTTTTATTTAAGCTTCCCCGCCCTATTAATGAAACAAGAGAGATTTAAACGTATGTTGTATTTTAACATTGATATTAGTCCGTTTGGTTTAGACTAATAAATAGTTTTAAGAGTTTTCATGTTCATTAAAATTGTACGTTTTCCTGTTTGTTATAAAAATACTAAAATAAATTATAGATTCTTAATTCTGATGATTTTGTTCCTTATTATAATAATAATATAAACCTTGCCCATAGTCTCCCCATGGCTTGTCTCATATCTCCCTTCAGAAGGGGAGAGTTTGGGCAATTGCAAAGGGTAATATTAATTGAGTTTTTCAGAAAACCATACTTATTAGGATTATTATAGAATTATTTTTACCTTACCGAAAGTCATAGCTAACAATCGTATTGCAGGTGCGCGCTTAAAAAGCTTTACTGAAGGGACGTAACGAATCATTGGAATTTATTATGCGCGCTCTTAATGTAAAAATGTCATTGATCTAATGATTAATTGTGGCGGTACAGACCGCGATCAAAAGATATCTTTGTTACTTGGAAACTCGAGAGAGAAATGTAAGGCTTGTTACGAAAAAATGCATATTTTTAAAATTAAGATATCGTGCAATAATTAATATGAAACTGTTCCAACGGAAATTAATGTTTCTTGTTTTCTTTATTACTTTTGCAAAACGGGGGTAGTTTTTCGGGAGTAGATATAGTTAGTTTTGAAATCGAAAGGGGGCAGTCACAGTTAGGGTGTCAATCGAGCCAGATCGATTTTTGGCGTAATTAAATATCTTCATTGTAAACAGTTGGTCTTTAAAATAACTCTTGCGTGTACATTTTTCTTTTGAATTGACCAACACTAAGTTGTCTTTTCTTTCGGGGTTAACTATTTGTGTCTGTGATCAATTAAGGGAATATTTATTCTAGTGTAAGTATGTATTTTGATATAACTGAAAGCTCGCAGCAAATCATTTACCAACCTACATAACATATTAAATACCAAACATTGTCTTGCGAAGGTATCTTATTCGTACGCGGACTCATTAAGCTGAAATCTGCTAAAATAAACAGTACAGAGCCCTCTCGCTCTGGTATTTGTGTGAATTAGCATTGTTGGTTGTTGGTTATATTTATATTTATGTTGAGGTGGCTGGTGAATGGGTATATGATACCGCTGGTTATTAATTGTAAACGGCAATTGCCAGTTGGTACACTCTCCCAGACCAGACCATTAAACACCTCGAATTTTTACTTCTATTGTTTTTATTTGTTGTATAGATGAATGTGTAACCTGAGGGAGAGGAGCACTGTATGTTTCTAACGGACTCAAACTTATATATCGGTCACGATGTTCGTGATCTATTTATAACTTACCCTTGTAAGGCTTTGTTTTAATGAGTGTTTTGTCAGTTTGTTTAAGTAGAATTATTTGCCTGCGAGCTGATTTCTCTTTGTATCTGCTTTATTGTAATTTGATTTATGTATTCTATGCTTTAGTGGTCACTAAACAATTGGGTACGTGCAATTCCTTATCTATTTTCTTTTGTCCTTGCCTTTACCTGATTATCACCTGTGCAGTTTTACTGTTGTATTTTATATGTACCGTAATTTGCTTTATTGTTTTATGTGCTTATTTACTTAAAGACCGGCATGATTGGTTTTTAAACGGTCACATGGTTGGTGTTACGATTTTTATTATCATTCTTATTTTGATTATTTATGATCCAATTGTACGTGTTTTTATTATTGTGTTTTTGTGTAACTAAACTGCGTTTTATTCATTTTCTCGTAATATAATTTTGTACACACTTTAACCTGATTTAATGGCGTTTTGTTATATATTTAACCTTTTCATTGTTTTTTTTTTTGTTATTTGATTTATTAATAATATACTTGTGCAATTACTTATTTATGAATAAAGTGGGTTTTATTGGTGGTTCTTTCCCATAATAGTATATTAACGGTCTGAACCACCGCTGTGCAACGCGCTCGTTGATTTTAATTTGAGCAGTTTCATTTCTTTTTACCTGCCCCTCATGATGCAACACTTACCTCATCCAGCCTATCTAATTTAGATAGCACAACGTACCTACCAGTAGACGGCCACTTCGTTTAATCAGATTTGAGGTTTGCGAGTAATTAAATATCAGATTTGTAAATAAATTCTGTTTTAATTATTGCCCGTAAAGTCAAAGTAAGGCAGGCAATTAAGTTGAGTAATAGTGACATTATTGTCGGTCAAGTCAAGATAAATCACTTAGCGCAATTTGCATTATTGCAAATAAGTTCAAATTACGCTTTTCAAGATAGGATATCTGGGGGACGGTAGTGATATACACTATATCACTTTTTCAAAAATCACTAACAACTAGATAATAAATTAATTAATATAAAAATTGTCCAAAGATTCCCCACCCTCCCCTACATTAGTTTTATTACCTGTACGATCACAATTAAATAATAATGTTTATTTTGTGCCCCTTTATTAAATTGATTGAAAAATTGCATTACCTATATTGTCGGTTAATGTGTTTTGTCGATATTGTAGCGTGACTGATTAATTAATTACATGATTATTAGTGTTTAACGACTAAAGCTGTTGCAAAAAAATATGTTATCTAAACTATTCGACTCACTACTTCTTAAACACACTAGCATTTATGGTGACCTATATATTTTATAATTATGTATAAATAATTTTGTTCCATAGCGTTGTAATTTGATAACAGAAATTGAACATTATTTATTACGTTTAATATTTATTACAAAATGCTGTTAATGAAATAATATGATGTAATTAACCATCATATATGTAGGTGTCTATTAGAATTTATTATGATTTAATTTTTGCCCGATCCCAATGCACTCCATGTTTTTTTTTTCAAAAAAAGCTATTATTATTAGAACAATTGATTAAATTATAAATTTTCATTCGTAATGGCGATTGTTACAAAATAGCGTGAATCATTTTAGTGGTAAAATAACATGAGATTAGTCTGTATTTATGCATAATTTGAACACAATTGTGATATTACCTTTAGAATTCACATTATCTCTACATCAGTGGACATCAAATGAAATATCCAAATTTTAAATAACGATACTTAGACAAATCTAAATTTTATGACAAATACCGGTATCTTCAAAAACAAAACCCGCGTACGCATATAACGGGCGTCTTACTAATGTCGGCCAACGAGCGTATTTCTGTATAGCTTGACAAGGATAGCTCCGCGGGTGAGAATTTCAGCCTCCTGCGTACACAAAGAAGAGAGAACGCATTCGGAGGGAAAAAGACAGATACTACGCACGCATGATTGATGAAACAATTATTTTTGTATTGTATTGTAGGGAATAGATAAATTACTATCAACATCTATAAGTCAAAAGAAATCTGTTTGTTCTAATTCAGGGATTCAGGGATACATTTTTAAAATCTGATATTTGGGAACATCAAAATCATTGGTGACCAATTGATTTAATTGTAATTTCTGGAGAGTTAATTTCATCTATTAAATGTAAAAGTTGCGATGAAGGTATGGCAATAAAGATTAATGTATGGTAGGAGAAATAGTTCAAACTAATTCAATGTTTAACCTTCTAATAAGTATCGATTTAAAAATTTATTTATTATAATTGAAGCTATAATATAAGGTACAATCAATCATTGCAATTATTGTTAAAATTATTATTGTATGATCATAAAAAAATGTAATTGTTTTATTAGAGGAGAAATTCTATCTGTGAATTAAAATTTAATCAAGTAGCCATTTCTAATAACATATGTGTTTTTATTCGTTTCGAGTTGAAAGATAAGAATGTATTGATTAATCTACAGATCTAAAATTATGGATAATTCAGTTGCCAAAATTTACATTGCTAATTAACCATAATATGCGGTATCCAGGTACAAATTAATCACTGTTTTGACAGCTTAAAGTACATGAATAGATATGTATTATTTAAATAGTCGTCACTTATTTTTCTTCATTATTAAGTTGAACACTGAACTTCTTCTATTCAAGTGACTGCTCTCGTTCCAATCTCTCTGTCGACCACTGCACAACAGTAGGCGGGGTTTATTTTTATTACTTCAGCCGCAGATCTATGCTTGCCAAGCAATAATAGATTATCGCAGAGCTTTTGGGGGGAAATCAAACTGCACGTAGGAAATAATTTACAGATTCGTAGTGTTTCTAAAGAGTCTTACAATAGTTTGGACAGATGTTAAATGCGAATGGAGCTTACACGTCAATTGCTTTTTGAGGTTAGTTTTTTATTTTGACATCTTCAGTCATTTACAAATTGAATCATGGAAAAGTTGAGCATTGAAGAACGTGTTAAAGTTATTGAAACCTATTACGAAAATGGACGTTCAAATAAAAGTGCATTTCGCTCTTCGTGATTTTTTCGGCCCGCATAATCGACCAACCGAGAGTACTATTGGTAAAATTGTGAAGAAATTCCAAGAAACTGGGTCTGTGGCAGATGTTAAGAAGACAGTACGTGATCGTGCAGCACGCTCACCTGAAAACATTGCTGCCCTGAGGAAGAATGTGGTCGAGAGCCCAAAACACCTCTATTCGACATCGAGCACAGGCACGGCCACTTTACATCGGATATTGACGAAAGATCTGTCGTTGCATGCGTACAAAATTCAATTAACGCAATAACTTAAAACGACGGACCATTTCAAGCGCCGTACATTTGCCGATTGGACACGAACAAAGACAAGTGAATAACGAATTTTCACCAAACTCTTATTCAGTGACGAAGCCCATTTCCATCTCAGTGGCTACGTCAACAAGCAAAATGTGGACTGATGAAAATCCAAGGGCAATTGTTAAAACACCAATGTATCCATAAAAAGTCACTGTGTGGTGTACTTTTTGTGCTGGAAGAATTATTGGACCATTTTTGTTTGAAAATGATGCTGGGAGTACGATCACAGAGAATGGCGAGCGCTACCGCGCAATGTTCAACAACTTTGTGTGGCCAACCCACGCCACAATGGCTCTACTGCATGAGATATTTCCCGGGCGCATAATCTCCCAAAACAGCGAAGTCAATTGGCCACCGAGATCTTGCGATAAGCGGATCAATGTGTGCCCCCGGAGCCGTGGCGGACATTATCTTTCACACTTAATTGTAATGGATTAAATAACGTTTCCTTAAATAAATCTGCAATTTTGTACACCGTTGATTTTTAATTAACGTTTAAAATCGACCCGCTTATTGAACACCCTTATAAAAACCGTTAAATTAAAGTAAGACGAAAGTATCCGTATTAAATTTTTTGGAAATTTTGGAATATGTTTTGTCTTGAAATACAGTGGTGGGGGAAAGAGGAAATAACTTCACTTTGTTGTAATCAAAACTAATAAACATATTCTCGTTAAAAGGAGTTCTTCATCAATTTCGCAGAAAATTACTTTTGTGTACGTCTCATAATGTCGATAGACGGCGCTTTTTAAGAAATCTACGATTTTTGTTTTTTTCCTAAATTTTCAATGGTTCGGCGGTTTAACAATTTATTCGACAGCAATAACAACAAACATCTATGGACAAACAAGACATGGCACATTTTCAAATAGTTATTAATGGTATCTGTCCACAACGCTGTCCATTTCTTTTTCAAACTCACCGTCACTCACCATCTAAGACGCTACCTACCTTATTTACTATTGGCGGAAATTTAAACTTGTATAATAGCCATTACTGGTTAGCAAATTATCCACAATGGATGCTCTGCCCATTAGAATAGTAGTACAGTGTGTCTCATTTTTATGGTTTTTCACAGCATTTCGGCTATGAGTGAAGAGAAAGGGATCCGGTTTTCGCATACTATACCTCTATTTTGTCAAACGAATCATATGCTTTACTTAATTGTCATAGCCTACTTCGTTTTCAAAAATAAACTACGTTTTTCAATTCAAAGTAAGAATATTTTGAATAAAATACGGTTTCCAATTGAGTAAGGAACATGTATAAGGTATTATGTTTATGAAAATCTTTGAAACAAGCGCATCCATTGAGCTGAAAATACATAGGGTGTCCTACTAGTAAGAAATAAACTTGGTTAATACCTCAAAAGGTAGGGCGTATGTTTTAAAACTAAGTACACTTTCTAAATCTGCGTAAAAATTTCTGTCGAAACCAGTTTTTATCTTTTCGATAGCTTTTAGAGTAACCGAGATATAGAAAAATTGAAAAACGTTTTTCAATTATCTCAAAAACGAGGTAGGCCATGACAATTACGAAAACTGCATTGTGCGTTTGACACACAGTATTGCGAAAACACATCCTGCAATCTCCATTCATGCATAACCGAGATACATCATCCAAAACGGGTCAAGATTTGAGTTTTCTTGCAAATGAATTACCGGTCCGTCTTTGTGCGTTAAAAATGAAAAATATTTTTTCAATTTTTCTGTATCTGGGTTATTTTGAAAGTTACCGAAGTGGTAAAAATTGTGTCGATAGAACCTTTTAACCAGATTACGACTGTATAATTAGTTCTAAAATCCACGTTATGCTTTTTGAGATATCAACCAAACTTTTCAGTAATAGCTCATTGAATGTGCCTCATGTACTCATAATTAACAATTAATTGCTGCGCCGTGAGCAAGTACAAACGCAATGATGGCGGAGTACTTGTATACCCTGCCCTTATAACCTCGGTACACACCTAGTGGTGGGATAATTGGAAATCCAAATTCAATTGGTGTTCAGGAACTAATTTTAATTAAAATAAAATTAAGAACTTTTTAGGATACTATGAACCTACTTTTTAATACGTTTATAACGAAAATAGGCAACATTGTAAACACAACAATCTATGTCAAAAGGGGTGTTAATAGACATCTAGACGCTAACTTGAAAAAAAAATATCGATAATACAGTTTAAGCATTTTCAATTTAACTATTTTTTAGGCTTGTTTGGCTTTGTATTAAAAGCTTCGTAAAAAACTTTATGCAAAATTTAAGTAGCTCTAAAAATATGTTTACACATTTTTCTATAAAGTTCATCGATATCCAGACATTGAAAAGATTTGAACAAACACTTCATTTCTACCTTAGGAATTCCTTTGCCGCCAAACTACGCGTCGTATCAAAGAATTGCATAGAACATAATTAATCAATATGTTAAAAATCTATATATTTTATATCTTTAACATGTGCAGCTGTTTCAGAAATATTTGACAAAACCACAAAACTGCCCCTAATAAACCCCCCTCGTCGCGCAGGATTTTTTCCAAAATCTAATCAGTTCAAAGAGAAATAAAATGAAGTTTAAATACAAAATTCTGGAGTCATAATGAATACTAACATACATCCACACGCACACACCCACGCACGCTCGCACTTACACACACGCGCACGCACGCACGCTCGCACGCACGCATGCACCCACACACACGCACACGCACACACACCCCGCACACATACACACTTGTGCGCATACGCACGCGCACTCGCACACGCACACGCAACGCACACACTAATAATAGACACACCAACAATCCGGCTAATTATTTTTTAATTTATTCTCACTCTCAAACTATATTTCACTAGATTATTTTTTGAAGCTTGTTAACACAAACCAATGCTATTACGAATATAAAAAAATGTTTAAAAGAAGTATTATAGCTCATTATTTTGTCTATCAAACTCATCTAAATGAATAATTTTGTTACCAATACAACCGATATTCTAAGTACTCGCGCATGGCCAAATAAATAATTTCTAACACTATAACAAACAAACCAAAAAAGTTTTTTTTCACGATCCGATACCGGCAGCACTTGGAACTTTTTATTATTTTATAGTACAAACTTTTATACCTTCGTCCAATTTCTTATCTAGGTCTGGAGCTTCAGGGAATATTTTATGTTCTCTTACACGGCTATAGTGTAAATAATAGATTATTTACACTGTGTAAGTATATATAATTATATAATAAGTCAGATTTTAAAGGAAACATTCATTAGTCTCTAGTGAGTCCAGTTAGTCTACACCTCCTTGCTCTGGTTTTGCATATAATAAATCATATGACCACCGGCACTTAGTACTATAATAAAACGGCGTCCTTAAGGTTTTTTGTTAATATATTTTGTGTACTAACGGAACGTTATTTGTTTATCAGAAGACTGTTTTAGGTTCGGAATGTAAATTTCTGGGGTTTTTACTTGATAATTTCAGGAGTAATTATTGTAAGTAATTGAATAAGACAAGAATCTTTGAAATTCTAGAAATTCAAGGATTAATCGCTAATTCTGGAACACTTTAAATGTGTTAGACGGCGGTTCTTGAAAAAGGGATTTAATTTTAATAGGGATGACAGGTGTGTGAATCTTCAGGGGAATGAAAATTACTTTAAGTAAACATTTGCAGTATTTACTTCTGGAACGGAATGTTTGGATTTGGTGATAGAACATTTCTATTGAAAGCGGGTCGTGGTTCCAGTTTTAAGATAGTCATCTTTTACGTGTTGGGTTTACCTACGGCGTCGTCTAAGTGCGTGGGTATCTCTGTAAGTAGATTCACAAGCGGAAGGACAAGCAATCCGTTAACCTCCTAGTGGTGCTATGGCGTCGGTAGAATAAAAAATACACCTTGCTGTATGACGGAGAACGAAAGCGACGTTGAGAATTATTCGCTTTCGTCCTGTGCAGGTATCTGTGTGGTAGTGGTGTTTACTTTTGTACGGGGTGGTTGTAGACTGAACGGCAGCAGACAGAGGTCAGGCGAGTTTTGATATCGCAAACATATCAAGAAACTACTTGTGTGATTCAATTTCAATTCAATTTTATTGATTTTTTGCGGTACGATAGGACATGTCCCTTTATACCTTCGTCTGTTTTGTTGTTGTGTATGGTGTTTTTATGGATTTTCGGCACGCAGTGCCTTTACTATTTTCATAACTAATACGAAGTCTGCGTCCTCTGTGTTTATTGTCGTTTGTTTTGCGGTTATTTGTATGTATGTGGTTTGATTATCTGGGGTTCTTGTTTGGAGCATGCCGGATGTGGATGGTCTATTGATATTGCTTTGGTTTTCAGGTTTATCGTATATGGAATGTGCCGGGCACCTCCGGTAGTTTTGCCCTGTGTTGTCCTTGGCAATTGCAGCACCTTGTGGATCTGCCGGATTCCCTCGTTAGCGTGCACTGATTTGTGTGATGCGATACCCCGCATTTCACACATCTTGCTGGTGTGTGGTAGCCACTCGTCGTGTGCCCGAATCTCTGACAGTTGTGGCATTGTCCTATGCCGCTTCTTCTGTGTGGTGTTTCCACGCGTATTTTTAGGTACCCTATAGTGCGTATTCCGTATATTTCCTTCGCCCTCTCTGTCCTCTCCAGGTGGACCAGGATCATACTCGTCTTTCTTCTGCCCGGTCCTGCGTACATGCGGTTAATTTTTTGGGTTACGAAGCCCATGGATTTGAGGTCTTGTTCTATTGACGAGATGATATTGCCATTTTGTAGGATTCCTTTTATTACAGCTTTTATTGGTTTGGCTGCTTCCACCAGGTAAGTGTTGATAGGAACGCCTATGCTGTCGAGGGCCGTTAAGGCCGCCCTGTATTCATCGGCGGTGTTTAGTATTATCTTAACCCCGTCGTCGATAGTATTTGTTGTCATTGGGTGGATGTTTAATTCCGTTAGTTTTTGTATTGTTTTTGTATAGTCGCCTTGGTGATGTATGATAATTGGTGGAATGCGTTCTCCCTTTTCTTGCGGGGAGTCCGGCTCAGCGTTTCCGCTTCGACCCTTTGTCGTTTCATGCCGCCTCTTGTGGGGACGGGTGTGATTCCGTCCTCATCGGAGCGGCATCTGCTTCCTTTCTTGGTCTTGCGCTGCCGTGCCGGTTTCTGTGTCATCGTCGGGTGTCTGATTTGAGTTTGAATGTGAGCTTTGTTCTTGTTTTCTTGATCTTCCGCTTTGCTTCTTTTTTTTTCTTCGCGGGTGGTCTTTAGGTTGGGATTCTGCGGGTTCCGCGGCGTGTGGTGTAGTGGATGTTTCCATCTTCGTGGTTGTTTTATATTGCTGGCTTTGCAGTTGTCGTGTTAGATGTTCTATAGTTTTCTTCAGTTCTTCTACGTCTTTTTCGAGTTGTTTTATGTGTATCTCTTGAATACGGGCAGTGGAATTTTTCGATTCAAGTGCGCTATTTTGGAGTTTAAGTGCGTCTACCATTGTTATCGCCACGGTGCAGTCTTGATCGGAATCGTTGTCGTTTTCACTCATGTTGTAAACCGGATTTGCGTGGTGAAAACTACACAAACCCGGTTCGGAGAGCGCGCGCGAATTTATTCTATGAGTTCTCTATCTGTACGTCTGTTCAGCTAGAGACCTCGTCACGAAATACTATTTATATGTAGACGATGAAGTTCTGTTTCTGATGTCGGTACATACATAGATGGTGGTAATAAGTAGGGGTTGTGATGTGAGAAAATATTTAACAGTCTTTTATTTACGGCAGAGGAGATAAAAATTAATTATTCGATAACGCCGATGTCTAATAATTAAAATAAAACAATTAATTAAAAAATAAATACGTAAAAAATTTCATCTACGAGTATGTCATCACCCCTGAAGCTTTACCTTGAAAATGTTTAAGGTTAAACTTTATGGACCTTATTACTTCTACTTGACCTTGATCTCGTTTTATTTTATACACTTTACGACTAAAATTCACTTACCAGTACCTGTCCTTTGACATATTTATGTTCTGGTAGTTCAGAATTAAATTAATTTATTTTGACATCTCAAGTAATTCTTATAGATCTTAGGATTTACTGAGGAATATAACTGTTATTGTTACCGAAACGTTTAAATTTATATAAAAGATTAATTTAAAAACAACTTAATAGACAGGTATTTTAATTATTTGTGATAATCGCTAAAGTTTATATTTTCATAATAATTGTGTTAAATCATTGTTTACATGTATTGTGTCCAGACCATTCAACTAGCTTATTTTTTAGTTTAAGTCTTGTTCCATATAATTAAAATTATATAAATATAAATTCACCAAAAAAATTGTATTGTTATTTTTTAATTTGCTTTTAGTATCGCTGGAGTTAAAGGCCTCCCTGAGATTTAATTTCAATAGAGGTATAAATATTTTTGTTATAAATTTGTCATTTGTGTCGACCTATATGCGCTCTCGGTCAACCACCTGCAAAAATTTTGAGCTTTGATTTACAAAGTTTATTTTGGGTTTTAACCGTATATTGTTTTCAATTAAGCTTTCACAATAATTTTCTGATTATTCCAAAACGAATCCTGTGGAAGATATTATTTCTAATATACAATCTTCACAAAAGTACGCTCGTTACAAATTATTTGTTTTTTACGCATATTTTATTAGACCTGTTCTTATAGAACTGAAAATTGTATAAGTAAAAGATGGTATATCAATAGGAAGTCCACTTATTCCTATTATAGCTAGCTACTATGCAATTAGGCAGGTAAGGCAGGCACTGCTACCGTACTGCTAGACTTCATTATAAAAATACTTAGCTTTTGGGTTTAAATGGTGTATCTTTTTATTTATACATATTTTATATAAATTTAAATGTTTCGATAACAGTTACAGTTATCCTCTTTAGCAAGTGGTAAAATCTTTACGAAATTACTTGAGATGTGAAATATGAAAAATATATTATATTTTTCATATTTCATAAATTTGTTAAACATCTTGTCATTTCTTAATGATTTTACCCTAGACGATAACTCAATTGTATCGAAACATTAATTATATAAAAATTAATAAAAAATACACAATTTAAACCCGAAGGCTAAATATTTTTATAATGTGTAATAATGGTGAAAGTTTCTATTTTCATATGCTAGACTTCATATTCCCAATTTTATTTGTTTTACTCGTAGTATGCGTTATGCTACTTTACATTTTTGCTTTATTAGATATCCACAACGAAGGCACCCTAGCGGAAGGGTTTTCAGCGGAGTCGGTGATGCCAGAACAGCGGCATAATAGAGCTGGAGACGCGATTAACTTCACCAAAGCCGTACTTCACAAGAATGAAGAGAACTCGAATACGAGTACCCGCGCTATTGCCAAACCAATAAAATAAAGCAGCCGTTTGGAATGTTTTCAAAGAGCAATTGTTGTATCCTTATCATTTACAAAAGACTCAACTACTGCATGCCGGGGATGAAGCTCACCGAGCCACGTTCGGTAACTTGATGAGGGCACGGCTGCGTAGAGTAAGAGATTTTCAACCAAGAATCCTGAGTACGGATAAAGCCACATTCCACAAAGATGGCTTTGTGAACTTTAATAACCAGCACGAATGGGCCGAAGAAAATCCCCAATCAATGATCCATGACGGCGCTCAACAGCGCTTTTCGGTAAACTTATAAGCTGGTCTAGTTGACGAATACCTGTTGGGCCCGTACATACTCCCAGATAAGCTGACTGGGCAGTCGTATTTGGCATTCCTGTAGCATCAGCTTCAGGGCCGCTTGTGGTTCCAGCACGATGGAGCGCCGTCACACTTTGTCGGTCCCGTCAGACCTACTTAGATGCGACTTTTCCAAATCAGTGATCAGGTGGATTGGGAGAGGTGGACCAGTCCAAAGGCCACCATATTCTCCTGACTTAACGCCACTGGAATTCTATCTCTGGGGCCACATGAAGAGTCTGATCTATGACGGGACTCACATTGAAAACGAACAAGACTTGGTTGCCGGGATAGTAGCTGTAGGGAGTGAGATCCAAGATAAACCTGTAGTCATCAGGGCCGCAACCAACTCAGTTGCAAGAAGGTGTCGGGTTTGCCTTACACAAGGAGGTGGGCATTCTGAGAACTTGCGGTGATTTTTGACAAATGTTGTTAGTCAAAGGTATTACATTCATAAACATTGCTAGTTTTGTTCATTACAATATTACAGATTAATTCGGCTACTGTAAACTGCACCGAAAAGACAAAAGTTGTCCAAAGAAAAATGAATTCGGAAGAAAATTTCCTCCGCCATCTTGAATTCTCCATTGTGTTAGAATTTCGAAAAGAAATTGACACTCCTGAATTGGCCACCCATGACAATAGTAAAAGTGTCATTCGTTTCCAGATATCACGTACCGATTCTGTAAAAACCTAAACAAACTGGTTTCGCAAAAGAACCTTTGCCGTAGAAACAAAATTATAAGTCAAAAGATCTCCCCCTGTGTTCGGATGTGCGTAAGTTCCTATATATATATATATATATATATATATATATATACATATAAAACGGCAAGTACATTCAACGAAACAACCCCCAGGTAGCGGGGCATAAACAAAAGCATTTCATAGGTAATACCGATTACTTCTTCTTGCGTAAGCTACAGTTACAGTTATCGTCATGAGTAATGGTAATATCTTTAACAATTGTTTAAGATCTTAAAACAAATTTATGAAATATAAAAAAAATGAAAACATAAACATAAGCAAACATAACAGTTAGATAAATGTATAAAGCCAACTATGAAATCTAATTTTAACACAAATAACGTGATTCTTAATAAAATTAAGCATTATTAACTTGTCTTGAACATGACAAATCAGAACACCCACTAGTGGCCGAAGGCTAACAGTAAAAATGTCAATTAAAGAGCATTTTAACAAAATTTAATCAAGTTATTATGTAAGTGTAAAGTTGTGAAAAACTATAACTTGAAATTGATAAAATCCACAAAAGAAACTTGACATACCAATTAAAGTTTAGCAAAGAAATAATTTTTTGTTAATAATTCTAATGCTTACTGTACAGGGTGTCCCAACGATAGAGTAAAGTAAGTTTATGCTTAACTAGAATTATTTGTGTAAATATTGTATGGACCATGGGGTAGAGGTAAGAAGTGTGCATTTTTTAAAAATATTGGAAGTTATACAGGGTGTGCCAGAAAAGCAGGACGTGAAAAAGTATAATTTTTTTAAATAGAACACCCCGTATTTGATTTTAGTTTGTAATTCTACGTGTCCATACAAACATATTTTGTCATACAAAAGATTGGCTGAAAGTTTTTAGTTCTTGAGATATTCGCGTTTAAAGATTATTATGGTCATTTTCGTGGGGTTGATGAATGGGCAATTGTTCCGTTATTTCACAATAAAAAATTGATATTTCGTGTGAAAAATGAGTGATATTATACTAACGTTTAGACCGAGTAGTATTTCTAATTTTCTCAACAGGGTGTTTGTTATAACCATTCAAATTTGAAAATTCTCAAATTAAAAAAATCAGTTTTTTTAATTGCACACCTATATATTTTTATTTCATTTTATTCAGGATTAAAAATCTATCATTTTGTCAAATATATCCTATATCTATCTTTGATAGTTTTCGAGGAATTTCGATTTTCTCACTAGCTACGTTACATACGATACTATAACATTATTGTGGATCGTGGTAGCCATGGAAAACAATTGCGACGAAATAAAACAAACCACCTAAGCGAGAATATTAACAGTTTTTATTAATGAGAAACAGTAATTCAATAATTATTCAACATTGCGTCTTAGTAAATGCTCAAATAGACGGCCTTCTTGCTGAATACACATATTGAGCCTTTTTCTCATGTTCTGTCTCACTTCGGATAACATAAGAGGGTCACTGTGCGACAAGCTTCGCGAATTCTATTTTCATGTCCTCCTTGTTGTAGGTTTAATAATATACACCCGATCTTTTATGTATCCCCATAGGAAAAAATCCAGTGGAGTTAAATCGCATGGGTGGCCATAATGTAAAGCCATTACGTCCTATCCATTTCTCCGGGTATTGCTGGTTCAAGAATTCGCTTACGTCCCGATAAAAATGTGGAGGTGCACCATACTGTTGCAACCACATATTTAGTCGTCCTTCTAAATTGATATCCTCAAGTAACACAGGCAATTCTTCACGTAAGAAATGCAAATAGCTGCGGCCCGTTAATGGATCATCAAAAAAATTGAACTTCTCGTAGCCAAAATGGATTATCAATGGCGTAATAGTGCATATTATGCCGATTTACAACCCCATTACTTTTAAACGTCGCCTCATCGGAAAAAATTATGAAGCACAAAAAGTTGTTATTTAATTGCAGCCGTTGATTAATGATATTGCAGAATTCAATTCGTCTTGCAAAATCCTCTTCTCGCAATTCTTGATGAAGCTCAATGTGATAGGGATGGTACTTATACTTCAGCGTTGTTCGATTCACGTTTGATTTGGAGGTATCACATATCGTCGCTAATGTTCTAGAACTCACTTGGGGATTTTCTTGAATATTTAATAATATTTCAAGTTCTTTTTCTTCATTAGCTGCCCTTTTATTAACAACTTTACGTTTGAAGTATTTAACACTACCGCTAGAATCAAATCTATCCATCAAATTTTCCAAGCCAACAGTAGTAGGTATTCGACGTTCAGGATATTTCATTTTGTAGATTCGTTGTGCCAATAAAGGGTTTTTCAGCCTCGCCCAACACTATATCAATTAATTCATTTGTCGAATAATCCATAATTGATACAAGAATTGATAACAAGTTAAATGCGAAAACGACAAATTTAATATGTGTTTATTTTGACAAGTAGGAAACCTTTGTATCTTAGTAACGCAATTATTATTTTCCATGGCTACCAAGATCCATGCAATGCAATGTTATCGAAAATAAAGTAGCTAGTGTGAAAAAATCGAAATTACTCGAAAACTATCAAAGATAGATATAGGATATATTTGACAAAAATGATAGATTTTTTAATCCCGAATAAAATGAAATAAAATATATAGGGTGTGCAATTAAAAAACTGATTTTTTTAATTTGAGAATTTTCAAATTTGAATGGTTATAACAAACACCCTGTTGAGAAAATTAGAAATACTACTCGGTCTAAACGTTAGTATAATATCACTCATTTTTCACACGAAATATCAATTTTTTTTATTGTGAAATAACGGAACAATTGCCCATTCATCAACCCCACGAAAATGACCATAATAATCTTTAAACGCGAATATCTCAAGAACTAAAACTTTCAGCCAATCTTTTGTATGACAAAATATGTTTGTATGGACACGTAGAATTAAAACTAAAATCAAATACGGGTGTTCTATTTAAAAAATCATACTTTTCACGTCCTGCTTTTCTGGACACTGTATAACTTCCAATATTTTAAAAAATGCACACTTCTTACCTCTACTTACCAATGTGTACATTATCTATATCATTTATCTTAATATATAATTCTAGTTACATAAAGCTTACTTTTTACTTCTAGGTTCTAGGACACAGCAAAAACCAGACATAGCACAGCTAAAATTAAAATTAAAACGAATCATTGTGGCTTTACATAATTATAAGATGACAAAACCTAGTGAAACGGATACCTTCTTCTTGCACATTGAAGGTATTAGGATGTTTATATATCTCAATAGTCTCAAGCTGTGGTAGTTCAGCATGCTTTAAATAATTTAAATCATGACATTCAATTTAACAGTATGCAAATATTGTCAAGACATAATTATATTCACTTAATCCTAATAACTTCAACAGGCATGAAGAAAGTCTCCGTTTAAATAGGTTTTGGCTTTATAATTAAAAATATCTTACTTTTAATTTTAATTTTTGGTATATGTAGGTTTTTTTTTTTCCTAGATCTTGAAGTTCAAGTTATATGTTGTTACCACAGCACTATAATAATTTAACATGTGAAGTTAAAATTAAAAATCATATTAAACGTACCACGTTGTGTTTTCATTGTATAATGTGCCCCGATGTCGTTGTTTTAGTTGTTTTTTAAACATATCTTTGTTATTATCAAGTTTTTACATTCACGTACTACTTTCTTGGCCAAGATTTCATGGCAAAATCGAAAAATTAGTATTTTCTTTGTTTTTCGATATTTCTACACTTTTTTCAAGGTCTAATACCACGCTTCATGTTATTCTACTGATATATTTCGGTACTTATATATTGCGAAGTACCGAATTCAGTAGCGTGTTTAGAATTCTTCTAGGGGTGCAGATTTTGAGTAATAAGGTAACCTTGCATTTTTTTAAATGGGAATCATAGTTGGCTTAGCAACCATCAGCTGCAGTTCTTTCTTAGCTTTTCAAAAATATAAATATAGATGTTCCTGAAAAACATCTTCCAAATACTTTTTCAACAAAACGGTGCCCCATTCCATAATGCTTTTCCAGTGAGGAAAACAGTTTCCCAAATCGATAGATTGCAACATTCGGTTCGGTATTATGACTGTTTCGATAAATTATGTCTTTCAAAAAAAAAACCATGGGAAGAAATCCAGTATTGACAGATCTGGAGATCGTGGCGGCCATAACACCGAACCAAATGTTGCAATCCAACGATTGGGGAACGGTTTTGTAAGTAATTATTACTGCTAATGCATTATGGGCTGGGGTAACGTCTTGTTGAAAAAAAATATTTGGAAGATGTTTTTTAGGAATGTCTATATTTATGTTTATATTTTCAAAAGCTAAGAAAGAACTGTAGTTGATGGTTGCCAAGCCAACTATGATTTCTAATTAAAAAAATGGAAGTTTATATTATTACTCAAAAACCGCACCCCCTAGAAAAAGTCTAAGCGCGCCACTGAATTCGGCACTTGGCAATGTATGAGTACCGTTTACGAAATATATCAGAATTGTATTAAGCGAGGTACAAGACCTTGAAAAAAGGTGTAGAAGTATAGACGTTTGGCTATAAATCGAAAACAAAAGAAGATACTAAATTTTCGATTTTGCCATGCAATCTAGGTCAACAAAGTAGTATGTGGATGTAAAAACTGCAAACTTCTATCATTGATAATAACAACGATATCTTTGAAAAACAATTAAAACAGCGAAATCGGGACACACGGTACTACAACAATTACAATTATTAACAAAAAACTATTTCTTGGTTAAATTTGACTATATCTTTATTTGTTGTCAAGTTTCTATTTGTGAATGCTTTCATCAATTTCAAATTAAAGTTTTTGACAACTTTACACTTACATAATAATTTGATTAAATTTGCTTTTTGAATATGACATTTTTCAGTGTAAGCCTTCGACCATTAGAGGGTGCTCTGATTTGCAGTTCAATAACATTTAATTGACTAAAATTAGATTCAATAGTTGGCTTTTATACGTTTGTCAAACTATTATGTGAATAGCAGACCTATGTTTGCGTTTAACAACATCTTGAACATTTCTTAAAGATATCACTACTTAGTGAGGATGATAACTGTAACTGTTATCGAAACGTATAGATTTACGTAAAATATAATTATAAGAATGCACCATTTAAAAACTCAAATGGTAAGTATTTTAATAGCGACACTTTAACGTTAGCGCAATTATGCAATATATTATTAGTTTATATAACTTTTAATAATCTAGTTAGTACTAAATAAGCGAGGTTCAATAAAAGTTGAATTAGGTGTAAAATAAACAAACACCAACAACAATCGTAATTATTTTTAGTTAGCAAAGTACAACATAAATGAATAGATCGAGTAGATCGTGCGTGGTTTGTGATCATGATAAATAAATTTCTTTGGATAAACTGACTAATTATAACTTTTTTTGTACATCTGCGCAGAAATCTTTAGATCTTTCGTTCAAAATCGATCTTCTTTTGTATAAGTAAATATAAAAACTAAGGTTCCTATGAGAGAACTAAATGAAATCACAATTAGAGTAAAATACGATTAGCGTTTGCTTACAAATTAAGTACGATGCATATAAAATTTTTCATTTTATGGTTTTTGTTTAAAGTGATGTTGGGTCTCACAATGGCAGAATGTCCACAAAAATTGGTAAGTGCAATATGTATTCTAAATTAAATCCATTATCTGATAATTGAAAACAAACGATTATTATTGAAAAATTATTGAGAATAGACTTTTTATAGCTTACCTTGATGGTTATGATCTATAAACATATTTACTCTTCAATTTGATTTATAGATTATATGATTTTGAACGATTTACAATATAAATACGTTACAGTAAAATTATAATTTATGTAAAATAAAACTTTATGTAATACATTTCTATTTCAGCAAAATATCACAACCACAAATTGCGGTAACTTTTTATTTTATGATTAAAGCATTTTTAGTTAAAAAAATTATTTGTAGTATCAGGACGCCGATTTTATGCCAGATTTGATAGTATACCAAGACTTAAAAAGCTATTTTCAAAACATGTTTTAAATCAACTATATGCATTTCCATGGACTGCTCAAATAGTGATATTGTATAAGGGCTCTTCAAGTATATGTACAGGAACTTTAATAAACGATCGTTACATAATTACAGCTCAACAATGCTGCTTACCGTAAGTGTTGCTTTATTTCATTTCTATTGCAATACTTGTATTTGCGAATTTTTGTTGATTTGCACCCTCATGTACTCATACATTTTTACGTAAGTGTTTAGGAATTAACACATTATTATTATTATTATGATTTTCTACTAATCTCACCTTAACTAATTTATTAAACAATTAATTAAGTTTTAACTTTTTGTAGCCCTTTAAAACCACAACATCTTACTGTGAAACTTGGTTATGGTGACTTCGAAAGTGAGAAATTAAAGTTCACATGTACTGTTCGTTCTCCAGTAGTGGCCATCATTTTAGATCCAAATTATCAGCATTTTGAAAATGAAATTGCACTACTTAAAATTCAACCTGTAATTTACACAAAAACTATTTACCCAATTCAGTTACCTAACTTTATTGAAAAATGTAAGTATCAATGATTTTTACAAATTTATTCTATACGCTATTTAGACTAAACTACTTGTTTTCACTTTGCGTCTAGTATAACTAAATCCATTTTGCAATGTTTCACTTTAGGAAACTGAAAATTTCATTTTAGATGTTGGTAACATATTCTCCTATTCGTTATGAATGTTATGATTAATAATACTTATTTTTACTAGTTAAAATGGCAGTGCTGTCAACACGACAACCATACAAAAAAATTTCTTAAAATTTATTTGCAATTTTATTGTGATCTTTTTCTGTATTTTGAATTAAAATTCACAAAGTAAAAAATATATGGCGTGAAACAACACACGACCTTTCAATCTACAAAGTGGGAATTAAAAAAACGAAATAATTTTAATTATAATTTTTTAGGATAATTATGTAACATCTTTTTTGTAATCGTTACTTTTAATACATAGACAAAAAAGTAGTATATAACTAAATATATAAACTTTCTTGCTTATGTATTTAATTTGACATTTGTCATCAAATATTTCAAAATTTAATGTTTTTCTAATTTTATGTAAAGGATTACAAAAAATTTTGTTCACAACATGTGCGCTGTCACATTTTTGGTGCTCGGCCTTATATTTTATCCCTCCGCTACGTCTCGGGTAAAAAAAGAACGGCCTCGCACCAACAAATGTAAACAGCGCACTAGTTGCCAAAATAACTATTTTAATACGTTCATATCGAAAACAGGCAACATTGTAAAAACAAAAACAATAATCTATGTCAGATGGACGTTTAAAACTTCATATCAGATAAAGGTTAACAGACATCTAGATGCTAACTTAAAAAAATTCCAAAGTCGCCCGCCTTTTGAATCTTATTTAATTAATTATTTTGTCCAACAGTTGTAGTTTTTCACGTGTTTTATACGTTAGTTTTCAGTGACTAAAATCAAATTTTATTCACTAGTGACTAAATTTTATATCAACAACGTATTCATGACAACCGGTCGACCGACCATAACAACCAATATCTAGCTGATTGACCCTTTTTTATACTTTTTTTTTTAAATAATCTCTTCAAGTTGGACAAAACGTGGTATATCACATATGAGTGAAATGCCATTTACGTGCGAATTTGTCGCACTCGCGCAAAATCTCACTCACTTGTAATATAATCTACTATTATTACAACCATTTAAGGGGGTTCACGGGGCAAAAAATGAAAAAATATTCGAATTTGAGATTTTGCATTTTTTATCATCTGGAATTCTTGTTCTTTAATTTAATTTAATTTTGTTAAATTCTGACAAGTACTTTTCAAGAAATTAATATTTTAGCAAACGCTTACACTACACAAATTAGCCCACTATTATACAGTGTAAACGCATAATATTGATTTTATTATAGTATACATACATTATACAGTGCTCATTTATCTATGTAATTTTTATTTATGTGTTGGCTACACTGCTACTCTGTCAGCTGACAATTAGGTAAACATTAGCTTGTGTTATTTTGACTTTAGTGCGTTTAGTCAGTGTTTTTCTTGTAAAAATGCCTAGATATTCTTCAGAAAATTTTAAAAACGAAAACCTGTTTTTAGTGGCGTTAGAAAACAAGTGGTAGCAAGGATTGAAACTGAAAATTCTTCTGCTATTGTGAGTGAAACTTTGAACCAAGCTTTAGAGCCTAGGCCTAGCACTAGTCTTAGTAACAGTAGTAGTAGGCCTAGTACTAGTGCCTCAAAAAGAAAACTAAGCCCTAATTTAGGTAAATATGAGTTTTATAGGACTGATGATGAAAATTCTTGTTATGATCTTGTATCTATGGAGACTTTGCAAAGTTTGATTTCAAGTATTGCTGTTTGCTCAAAGTGTCATGGTCAACTTTGTGTTTTCCCCAGTAATAGGCAAGGCATAAGTGTAAATATCAATCTGAAGTGTTCTTCTTGTAATTTTTTAGTGTCAGAAATGACAGCAAGAAAGTAGGCCTAACTAATATGACAGATTTGAATGTACGATGTGCATATGCCTTTCGCTGTATTAGAAAGGGCCAAGAAGCGGCAAAGAATTTTTGTTTCTCTAATGAATATTCCGTGCCCTTCTGAATTCAGGGGTTACAACCACATTTTACTGCAGGCTGTAGAGGCTGTTTGTTTTCAATCGATCAGTGATGCTGTAGAAAAATGTGTAGGCTTGCAAGAAAATGAAAACCGTGACATTACTGCAATTTTCGATGGTTCGTGGCAACGCTGAGGTCATTTATCTCTCAATGGGATAGCAACTGCGATAAGTGCACTAACTGGTAAAGTGCTGGATGTTAAAATTATGTCAAAGTTTTGTAGATGTAAAAATAGATTGGAAAACCAACATGAATCAAATTGTATTGCAAACTTTTCTGGTGTAAGTGGTGGCATGGAAGTCAAGGGTATTGTCGACATGTTTCGCGAGTCACAAACCATGCACAACATAAGATGTAAGTATTCTTGGTGACGGTGACAGTGTAGCATACCCTTCCGTTGTTGCTGCTGAGCCATATGGACTTGATTTCTCAATAGAGAAACTCGAATATGTGGACCACGTGCAAAAACGCAATGGCTCACGCCTTCGAAAGTTGAAATCTCAAGCTGGGAAAAAGAAACTAGAAGATGGGAAAACACTTGGAGGTCGTGGCCGGCTTACAAATGAAGCAATTAATGAAATTCAAACCTATTATGGCCTTGCCATCAGAAGAAACACTTCAAATTTAGATAATATGACAAAAGCTGTTTGGGCCGAATATTTTCATCTGGCTTCTACAAATGAATCTGCAGCCCTTGAGTTATGCCCTCCTGGACCAGACACGTGGTGCAAGTACCGCAAAGCCATGGAAAAGGAAGAGCCATATGACCACTCTATTCATACCCATTTCCCTAGAATAGTGATGGAGGAAATAAAGCCCACATTTAGAGGCTTATCTCAACCAGAATTACTCCGCAGATGCTTACACGGTGGAACCCAAAATGCTAGTGAGTCTCTCAATAGTTTGATTTGGGCGCGCATCCCGAAAGCAACCTTTGTCCACAAAGATACCTTGGAACTTGGCGTGTATGAGGCAATCTGTACCTATAATGAAGGAAATATAGTCAGTTGTAAAATCCTAGAAAAGTTAGGTATTGTTCCTGGAGGTTACTGCATCAAGAGAATGAAGTTTGTCGACGCTCTACGAGTGAAAAAGGAGGCAGAAAAGGCATTGGAAGCAATTGAAAAAAAGTGCCGGTAAAAACTAACAGCATCTAAAAGAAGACTGGAGGATAGGTATGAAGAAGCAGAGGATCCAGACAACCCTAAGTATGGAGCTGGGATGCATTAAAGTAAAAATTTTCCAAAAATATTGCATTTTTAGTGTTTTTCTAACTTTCGGCTGATTTTTCCGCAAACGAATATTTTTAACACTTAAGGAACATTGTCTCAGGAACGGTAAGAGATAATGAGATGATTTTTTTTTTTTTGTTTACTTTGCCTAGTCTTGCTGTACATTTTAAACAGAGGGTTTTTCAAAATTCCTAGTACATTTTTTAGAAAGTTGATTTATATACAAAGTTTTTACTTCAAAAATATAACTTTCTTTAAATAATATAAAATTCTGGTTTGTGATTGTATTTAAAAACCCTCTGCTCAAAATATGTAGAAAAGTGTAAACTTTCAGTGAAAAAAAAATTCAAAGCTCTGCCACTTTTACTTTTTATTTAAATGTACCTTAAAGTTGGGCAAATTAACATGTAAAAGATAGGACCCCGCGACCCCCCTTAATAATAAACGCATAATACCTATGATAGTAAGAGTATTATGCTATACATAATACAACAAGTGTAATTATAAATTCGTAATAATCCAAGAGCTACAAATATATTTTAATAACTAACCGCCACGCGAGGCATTGTCGTTACTATGAAAACGAAAATTGTCAACATAAATATGTGTTGACGTAAATGTGAACATTGCACTTTCTCTTAAGTATTTTGTGTATTTAAACGAATAAAAATGAATTTTAGAAATAATGAAAATGGAATACCGAACACGCCTCCAAAAATTCGAGCGGCAGCAGAAGCAGCTTCATTAGATTTACTACCCAAAAAATCGAGAGATAATTATGAAAGCACATATAAACATTTTATGGATTGGCGTTTGACGAATGAAGCCAGTTCATTTTCCGAAGATACTTTATTAGTATATTTTACAGAATTGGCCAAAAAATATGTCGTCTTCTTTGTGGACCTATTATTCTATGCTGAAAAGCACCCTTTATATTAAACACAATATGTAAATAGAATCTTACGCAAAACTACACGTTTCATTGAACAGACAATCGGAGGGTTATCAGTCAAAAAAGTCCAAAACATTTACTGGAGGTGAAATAAATAAATTTATCAACGAAGCGCCAGATGTTAAATATCTTCCCATAATTTTTCCATTAACAATGACACCACCGACATTAGTATTTGTACTACACCTATTACAATGAATTTTAAGAACTGCCCTAATCTCATAATTAACAATAAATAAATCATAAAATTATAATAACCAGGTCTATTCCAACAAAAATTAGAAGCCAGTCAACGTCAATCTTATTTTTCTAACTGTTTTTGACTATTTTTCACAAATTTAATTGACACTGACCGATTTATAATTTTTATTAAAACAGACCTTATATTAACATTTTTTGATAATCTTTTAGAGCTCTCTCTCTCAAACCTTATTAACGCCAAAATATTTTCTCTTTGAGGACTATTAAAAATAAAGTTTTTCGAAAAATAAACTCCAAAAAAAGTTTCCCATATGAAATCAACTTTTTGGCGAACCCTGTAGAAAAGGATGGTTGTAGATAAAGTATAGTATTATGGCCTACATTATACGCTCGTTAAATAATATACTAACACTTAAGTATGTTGCTTTATATTAAGACACTTTATAAAGAGAAGTGTTTGGATGAATACTTAAATTCTACCTTAGGAATTGTTTGCCCCTTAATTACGCGTCGTGCCAATACATTACATAAAACATAATTTATCGATATGTTTAGTGTATACACATATTTTTATATCTTTAAAATATACAGCAGTTTCAGAAATAAAAAACCAAAAAATGCTCCTAATAAACCCCTCTTTGCGCAGCTGAATTTCTCCCAAAATGAGCTCCAGGAGAAATGAAACCAAGCGTAAATACGAAATTTTAAATACGTACGTGTTATCGTTCTCAATTACACATACATCACACAGTCACGCGCTCATCAATAAGCATGTGACTCACGCACAGACACTGCGACATAGCCCACGACACAGATATCATGACCGATCTTGGCGTAACTTTGCCAAACATGACATGAGCGAATTAAGTCGATTTAGCGTTAGTGAAAAATGGTCGATTGCACAACCTTCTGTACCTGTATATAGGGTACGGAATTAGTGCGTCGAAGTACAACATATCCGTTATTAAAGGAGATATCAAAAAAGGTTATTTACAAAAATTATAGGCAACTTCAAACTTCACATTATAAAATTATTTTCGATTTACAGGGTGTTACATATTACCAGGGTGAACCAAACATACTTTTTTTAAATGGGACACCTATAATTATTTCAAATTTAGATTAAGCTCATCTCATACTTCCAATATAGGTTTCATGACGTTATACAGAGCATTTTAAAAGTTATGGTCAATTGACCGAAAATCATTCTCATTTCAACGTCCTGTATACCCTAGACAGAACAACCTAACAATAATTTTTCCAGGCATAACTTTTGACATTGGTACAATGTTAGAGAAATACTATTTCTTTATTATTGCACCAATTGAATATAGAGCGAGCCAAAACCGAACATGATTTTGTCAATTTTTCAAATGAATCACCCTGTATTTTATTTTAAAAGTGAAAATACACTTTATGTTCTTTCATTTTATTAAGCACCCTATAGCTAAAATCGTTAATTTCTGATATTTTCGGTGATAATATAACTAGTGTTATGATTATCATCGGTGTTAAAACCGATGAAAATTGAACGAGTGCGAAGCACTAGTTCAGTTTTCTACAGGTTTTAACGGGTGGTATCATCGATTATTAATCATAACACGTGTTATATTTCGTAAGAGAATATAATGTACGTTAATGGAAAATATATTTTTTAAAGTTTACAATTTCACTTTGATAGTAAATATTACAGTTGCAAGATAATCAATACAATTATTTATTTCTTTGGAGCTTTTTGTCACTTTGACAGTAAACTATTTTATTCATTAAAATCATGTAACAGTCAACATGCGGTGATAAATTTATCACCGATTTGATAGCCTATTCTGCCATTTTGTTTTTTTATTTTAACCAATGAAAGTAGTCAAAAATGTACCATGTGACATGTGAATTATATTTCTCAGTTTAATAACAGAAAGATGTTTTTTTAACAATTTCTATTATAACAAGTTAGCCGTGAACAAACGACAGATAGATATTATTCAGTAATAATTAGTAGCTTGTCATTTAACAAACTTCTTTGAGATTATGTAGTGTTTATTAATTTGTAAACACTTAAATACTGTTTGAAATGAACTTTCTTGTTGAGGAATTAACAGACATGATTTGGGTACTGGAAGAATGTATGAAAAATTGTTTATTAGCACAAAGAATTTACATAGAGCGATATCCCGCACGAAGACAACCCGGGACAATAACGTTGGAAAGTTTAGTAGATCGTTTTAATCGTACGGGTTCAGTAGTATATGAAAAGTACTTAACGAGAAAAATGAATTTAACGTGATGCTTGAAGTTACGCATAATCCACATGTTAGTACACGTGAAATCTCGCGTCATCATGATATTAGTGACAGGCCCGTCCGAAGAATACTGCGTAAAAATAAGATGCATCCATACCACGTCCAGTTGCATCAAGATGCTTTTTGTGAATGGGCTCAACAACAAATCCACAATCTGGCGGATTTCTTTGATTTTGTCCTCTTTGGAGACGAAACCACGTTTCATAAAAATGGAACTGCGAATAGACACAATTTCCATTATTATTCAACAAGTAATCCCTATCTTATAGCAACTCATAGTCAAACTAGGTGGTCTTTGAATGTCTGGGGTGGAACAGTGAATGGTCAGGTTTATTTGGACTTTTTAGAAAATCATTTACCATTACTATTGGCAAACGTTCCTCTTAACATTCGTCCGGGAATGTGGTTGTTACACGATGGAGCTCCGGTACATCACACAAGATTAATTCATAATCATCTTAATACCCATTTTCCTAGAAGATGGGTGGGAAGAGGAGGACCCATTGCATGGCCAGCTCGTTCACCAGAGTTAAGTAAAATCGACTTCTTCAAGTGGGGTTATGTGAAAAACCGTGTGTATCAAATACCTCCAACCACACAAGATGATATGAAGAATAGAATACGAGAAGCATTCCAGAGTATTAATGTAGAAATGTTAAGAAATGTCAGTCGAGAATTTGAAGATCGACTGCAATGCTGTATTGATGTTTTCGGTGGACATTTTGAACATTTATTATGAAATTAATTAATTTTATAAGAATTTTGTCTTAATAACCGATGTTATTTGAATTTTTTATAACAATTTGTCACACTTTTATTTGTTCACAGCTAACTTGTTATAATAGAAATTTTTAAAAAAATCTCTGTTATTAAATTGAAAATATCTCAGAAATTAAAAATTTTAGCTATAGGGGGTGCTTAATAAAAATGAAAGAACATAAGTGTATTTTCACTTTTTAAAATAAAATACAAGGTGATTCATTTGAAAAAATTGACAAAATCGTGCGTTCGAGTTTTGGCTTGCTCTATATTCAAGTGGTACAATAATAAAGCACTTTCTCGTAATACTGTACCAACCAATGTCAAAAAGTTATGCTTGGAAAAAATTATTATTAGGTTGTTCTGTCTAGGGTATACATGACGTTGAATGATTTTTCGTGTACAATTGACCATACCTTTTGAAATACCCTGTTTAACGTAATGAAACGCTATATTGGAAGTATGCGGGAGATGAGCTTAATCTAAATTTGAAATAATATATAGGGTGTCCCATTCAAAAAAGTATGCTTGGTTGACCCTAATAATATGTAACACCCTGTAAATACGAAAATAATTTAATAATGTGAAGTTTGAAGTTGTCTATAATTTTTGTAAATAATTTTTTTTGATATCTCTTTTAATAACGGATATGTCGTACTTCGACGAACTAATGCCGCACCCTGTATGTTTATATTGGTTGAAAGGTAAAAAAAATCGTTTCATATAACCTTTCTGCATTCATCTTTTAAAAAACTCACTGCTTGTGGTTCGTTTTCTCGTACGACAAAAGTGTGTTATATGAAATTTGTTTTTAAGGTACTTTAACTTTATTATTTAAAGTTAATCTCAAAAACGAGACATTCTTTATCTTATTTAAGAATAAGTGCAAGGTCTAATCTGTAGACCATTATAGTTTACGAGTATTCGCAATAGCAAGCCTCGGATGACGCCTCAACCGCATTCTGTTTATGCTTACAAGACTATCATTTCTAGAATAGTGATGCAAATCATTGGTTCTTAATCTCTAAGACGTATAACTAATCATTTAGTTTTCTTTAGAGAAAAGTAATAAATCCAGTCTGAATGTAATTTTTAGTTTGCGAGGTAGTTATTAACCATAGTTATAATGAAATGCCAAATGGGCGGCAACATAAGTACTTTTGATTTTATTAAATATGCACATGTAAAGTAAAACGACTTAATATCAAAAATTTGTTTGCATTAGTAATCTTTCTACAACAAATTGTGAAATTTTGTTGTCTATAAATATCTGATTTCAAAGGTATAAGTCCCTTAAATGGATAAGTTTTAAAACGGATTAGCGCTTATACTAATACTGCTCGTGATGTTACATATTTTTGTCGTTCTAACACATGGTATTTGGGTTAGAAGGTAAGTGTGCGGTCACTTTCTTTTACCGCGGGCGGTAAACTAAGAAGAACGATCTACTTTATAAACGTTTTAAGCTGAGGTACCTGCGCCAAATAGAGATAATAATATGGTAAGACTTTTTTTTTTACGTGGCATAGAAAATATCCACTTAAATAGCGTAAGGCAGTGACACGCTGATTTACCTACTTATTTTTACGTATATACATTACATGTATTATTATTAGGAAAGCGTTAATTTATACAAACTCCTATGCCATAGATAAAAATTAAAGAGTGGTCAAGACGGTTAACCGATGAAGCGGATAACTACTCCAAACGCCATACAAAATGAACACGTTTGGAGATAATAAAGATTTAATGACGGAATACATATAAGCCAATAAATATGTAGAATATAAAATTATGATGGTGCAGATAAACGAGGGTTGTCTGCGGTCTTTCTTCTTCAGGGGCTGCAACGGAATAAATCCTCGAGAGCTACCCACAGAAAGAACAGTAGTCTTTTCTCAACTTGTCTGCGGGCTAATGTTGAACCAGGACTTCTAGTAACGAAGATTACTTTCTCTAGTGGTCCATTGAAATTTCATATATATATATATATATATATATATATATATATATATATATATATATATACTCGTATAGGATTATTATAGATAAAGGCGTCCATAAGTGACAGAGTGACGTTAATTATAATAATTAGTCTCCTATTTTCAACAGACATGATTGAAATCACATTAAAGCCTTTCTCTATTAATCACTATTACATATACGCTTGTGTAAATGAACGCTTTCTTTTTAGTGACCGCATTTCTGTATGCACGTAAAAATAAGTAAAACATTTAGATTGTCACACTTTTGAGTGGATATTTTCCATGCCGCGTTAAACACATCTCTTTTGACACAAGTACCTCAACTTAAAACGCTTATAGCGTAGAGAGATCTTCTTAGTTCACCGCCCGCGGTTTGAATGGCTGAATACACACTTACCTTCTTACCCAAATGCCATGTGTTATAAAAACAAAAGATATTTAACATTACGAGAAGTATTAATATAAGCACTAATCTATTTTTGAAACTTATTTTACCAACCAGAACAATTATAATATTTAATATTTGTTGTAGTACTTACTTATCATAAATTCTGTTATCTACAGATAAAATATATTTTTCTCTAGGCGGGTTAGATATTTAGATGTATCTTGAAATGATGTTTCTCAGTCGCTAATGGCAACAGCAGCAGATGACTTTTACTGCCGCTTTCATTTTTGTGTAAACGCCCCGGAATATTTCTCTCATAAATATTGCTTCGTAATGTACGTTAAATATTTCACATAAAAAAACACTAAGGCATGCGTTTGTATGAGCTTTAAATAATTATTCCTTTTATCAGACATGAGGTTCATAATAAATTTTTCTTTTATATAGTCGAAATATCAATTTTGTACAATGTTTTATTTATCCCGAGATCTTTATCATTAAATTATCACTAAGGTAATGAATCCAATAGCTGACAACTTTTAAACAAATATGTTAGGTTATTCATTTTAAAACAAAATCCAATAAACCTTAAATACCCCTATAAAATATTCAAAGATGATACCCACAACATTTTAAAACAATTCTAAATATGATGTAATGCCTTATCCTTCCTTGCCATAACTTATGAATCTATCTTACAATCTAGCACAAAATACGATTGTGTTAGAAAATCAAAGGAACTTCGACACGTAAGTAATACAATGACAAAAAATCTACATCCCCTCCCGCCTGAACAGCTGACGGGAGGCGCTCTGCTTAGATTTGATTGTAATGACCTCAATATCGATGGTCCCTTTTTGTCATCTATGCAAAGCTCCACGGTTAACAGTTGCGAACCCATTAGGTATTGCTTTACATATCAAACACAATGAAATTTAACTGTTCAAATCCGCTTATTTAATCAATGTTATTATAAGCAAAACGAATACACATAGTCTTCCAAATGTAAAAGTACTTTAAAATTGCAGTACTTTTCCATAAAACGAAATTGACACTTTTTAAGTGTCACGATACACTCTGGTTGTAATTTAATCTTTTAGGTAACTGTCTTTTAAACAACTTAATACTTTACAGCCTTATTTTTTCTAACAACTTAAGATACAATAATCAACAAGTACTTGTATTTAATTTTGCGTTGTCCCTTACACTCAATATATTCAGAGGTATTCAACACATTTTTAACACAGAAAATTATTCTAGCACTCGTACATAACAAGGAATAGTTTAATCCCGTACTAGAAAGCTGGCTACAAGGCTAGATGTCTGTGTGTGTGTGTGTGTGTGTGTGTGTGTGTGTGTGTGTGTGTGTGTGTCGTGTGCGTGTGCGTGTGCGCGTGCGCGTGCGCGTGCGCGTGCGCGTGCGTGTGCGTGTGCGTGTGTGTGTGTGGGTGTGTGGGTGCGTGGGTGCGTGTGTGTGTGGGTGCGTGCGTGCGTTGGTGCGTGCGCGCGTGCGTGGGTGCGCGCGTGCGTGGGTGCGCGCGTGCGTGCGTGCGTGCGTGTGTGTGCGGGTGTGGTTGTGTGGGTGTGTAGGTGTACGGGTGGCATTATTTTATTGGAAACAGTAGTTAGAATGTGATTGGTTGGTTTTTCCCGCCATGGCTAAATTAAGGGTCATACTGTTTTCATGTGTACTGGTGATTGCATATGCGCGCGCGCGCGTGTGTGTGTGTGTGTGTGTGTATGCGTGCGTGCGTGCATGCGTGCGAACTGCGTACATTCGTATGCGAGTGTGCGTGTATGAATGTGTTAGTATGTACACTAACAGCAAAAACATTACAACGTGTGTTGTAATGGTCATATTTTAGTTTGTTTTCATTGTTCCTTTAGCTGATTAGATTTTAATGTAAGTATTACGTAATGTCTATTCATATTGAAAATTGTGGGGTTCCGACGCAATATCCTCTAATGTAAACGAAAATAATCATAATTTATTCTCTAATGTATTAAAGAACAGCATGTTCCCAAAAAAAGATCAAGCAATTATCTTGCAAGCCATTGATAAAATACTAGTTTCAAATAACAGAATTTGCATATTTCTGTCTTCAAAAGAAATTGCTGAAAACTTTGTGGGAAGTCACGGTGGAATTACAATTGAAGGTGTCTTTATATCAGCAAGAAAATACGTAACACCAGCCCAAAGGATAGTACCATCCAATGTTTGCCCTTCAATCCCTCACACCGTACTAGAATCTAGTTTAAAAACAAATAGCGTAAAGCTAGTATCACCAGTTTCGTTTATCGGAGTAGGAATTGGTTCAGGAGACTACAGTCACGTGTACAGTTTCAGGAGACAAGTATACGTGTTACCAAATGAAGACGATTTTATACCAGAATCAATTGTAATCAGTTTCGAGGGGGACGACTACAGAATTTTTATTACCAACGATAAAATTAGATGTTTTATCTGTAAGGAATTTGGGCACATTGCTAATAAATGCACAAAGAATCCTATTATTCCAATAATATCACCTATGAATAACGAAGAAGGGAACGAAACGGCAGTAAACAGTGGTACAAAACTTGCACAGTCCGCCACAACGATCAATCTTGAAAACTTTTCCACAAATGTACCCACAGAGGAGATCGAATCTATAAACGAAGATATTAACGTAGAAATTAGTAAAAAACGTCCCGCACCTTCCACAGTATCATCTAATATAACGGAAACTTCAGAAAACCAACTTACTAACCACACTAAACTAAGTCCACACACTAGCAGAGAAGAAAAAAGAACCACAAAGAAACCTAAGAGAAGTTCTACTTCGGATGATGCAGAAGAGCTTGATAAAATTAAGCCCAATGATAATTTTATATTATCACACGAAGATTTTAAGCATTTCCTATTTAACGTAGAAAATAGCGAAACTCCAATTCAAGTGGTTCGAGAATACACGTTAGACACTCAGGGTCTAATCAAAATGATTACTTTAATATTGCCAAATATTGCCGCAAGAGCACCCAAAGAAAGGTGCAAAAGATTAATTAAGTGTTTAACCAAAGTTATCCAAAATGAAAAACGGATATCATATTCCGGAACCGAAATATTGCAATCATCACAGTTGTCACGAGTATCATCACAAGAATCGCACACAGGTCATTTATAAAACCTAAAAAAAACAACCTTAATTTTCTCAAAAATGGCCAGGTACGTTAAAATAATTTCATTAAATGTTAAAAGTACTCAAAGTACATTAGATTTTTGTAAAACGTCTTACTAGGCGAGGATTTTTCGGTTATCAAATTTTTCGCAATCAAAGATAGTGTTAATTACAATCGAAAATTATAAATTAGGATCTATGTAATCTTTTTGATGCGACACGTTATTTGGCAGCAAAAAATCATAACGCTTTTGAAGATAATTCTATTGTAAATAACTTTTCTTCGTAAAAGTTATTGATACAAAATAAAATAAGCCTAAAATTAATTTAATTAATTAAACAGGATTTAAGACGCGTAAACTGTATTTCTAGCGTGCGGGCGATTTGGAATTTTTTCTTCAAGTTGGCATCTAAATCTCTAGATGATAAGAAACTTTAAACGTCTTGTCTCGAGATAAATCAGTACCGTTGTTTTAAGGCCGTTACCCGTTTTCGATATTGACGTTTTACAACAGGGTTTGCATAATTTTTCAATAGAAATTGTATTATTTAATTTCTGTTAGTTTCTAGTATGTAGGTTGCAAGGTCATAATTATGTTGTTCCATACCAGATATTTACAAATATCATTTGATTACAAGGCAATATAACATTTATGTTTAGTCCTTATAACCACACTATACTATCGAAATATAGGTTTATAGACTGACTTAATCCAATAGTGAATACAATTTAAATCAAATGCAATATAACTGGTTTTGTTTGTTATGTGAGAATTATTATGTATCTAATTAGTGTGGCATTACCAATTTATGAAAAATCAAAACAAAATGAACTGTTTGGATTATTGTTATCTATAATAAAAATACTGTTATTACTACTGTTATCTATGATTAAAAATTTAAAATTTAAATCTAAACAGTCTTTTTTTATATCTGGAACAAATTTTTGCTACGCTGTAATTAACAAAGTAATTTATTCATACAAGTACTAAAATTGTATGCGTTGAAGTTTTTTGAATTAACTATTCAGTTTAGGTTAGTTACAATTCAAGTTACATATAAGTTGCCTAATTAAACTGAACAAAAAATAGAATTTACTTGCATGTTATATAGCAAGGTTGTGAATCAAATCATTATACATGCAACGGTTTTGCATTCGAGCGAAACAAATTTGGAAATATAGTCAAATCTCAAATGGATGTTTATATTTACAATCGTGAGACATACAACTTATCTGCAAATAAAACTATTATAAAAATCAAAAGATGTTCTGACCACAAATTTTTATACAAAAATTTTTTTTTAAATTTACATGTCAAAAACCTTGCTAAAATGAACACATTTGATTTTTATTATCGATCAAAATAACAGTTGATCACTTACAATGTTTTATAAACCAAAGTATGATTCAGTTAGAATTCATTGAAAATTATTAAATACATAAACAAAAAAGTGGTATGTAACTAAATACATAAACTTTTTAAAAATTACTATTAATTTTATTGAATACGTAAATAAAAAGTGTACCTCGAGTAGGATTTGAACCTACGACATGTACTTTGCTAGAGTACTAAATACTCAAGTTTTAAATCCTATTCGAGTTAAATTTTTATTTATGTGTTTAATAAAATTAATAATTATAATTTTTAATTACATATTTACTTTTGAACTTATTCGTTCATAATAGAACTTATAACAGAAAATTTTTGTTTACGTCTTCAATTTGACATCTTTCAACAAATATTTTAACACGTTGACTGTCCTATGCATCACATATGATTCATGTTAGGATCAGACTGGACATCCATGAGACATGTGTGATTCATTTGCCTGCTAATACAAACGAAGCTCGTCTTATTGAACGCTACGTTCCCGGTACTTTACATTCAGGGGACATCTAGTTAACGTAAGGTTGCTGTTATTGCTGGTTGCAGAATCAGATATGATTCACTGGACACCGACAGATGAAAATTGTATGACACCTATATAGTTTACGTAAACATCATGTCTACTTGGAAATACAACTAAATGCATGTGAAACTAAACATATCTACACATAACCAAACAAACATAACTGAACAAAACCAAAAACTAATGGTTTTCGTTGAAGCATTCGAGACAGAAAGCTTTTGGCAAGCTTTACATTCCGTGGCCACCTGTTTGGTAGGTTTTGCCGCAAATTCAGAGTCACTATCCTCTTTGTTCTTTATGTAGCAAAAATGATACCATTTGTGACAAATAATACCATCTGTCTTTCGTGGAATTTCCAGTAAATAATGACCACTGCTGCCCCCGAACATGATCTTGAAATATTTTTTAAATCAAAAATATGGTTCAGTAATTGTTCTATAAATTCTAGTTGTCGAAGTGGTTTGTTAGGATTGAGATCGTTGTATATGATACAACTATTAGTGTTGACTGACCCTAAAAGTAACTCGACCGCCACTTTTTTGTACCACATAAGAGATTTTCTTAGACAGCTATAATAGCTTATCCTTTGATCGGATATATCGATTCCCTGCTTGCCTTTGTTATATTCAATTATTATTTTTGGTTTTGACTGAATAGTGTTTCATTTAGTTGCAGTGTCACACAAATCAGCTCCTTCACATGTTGATAACATCAAGACATTCCTCTTATCGTGACACTTCATCACTGTTATGTTAGTAGCCTGCACAGCTATTGACTCACCTACATGCAGCTTTGCATTTACAACTTCTTTAGGAAGACATTTTTAATTGTTTCTTAGAGTACCACGAAGGCATGTGTTTCTCTTCTGCAGATATAGAGCTAAGGGAACACTAGTGTACCAATCGTCAGTAACAAAAATTCCACCCGTATTCAACAATTTTTCTTCAAGTACGACAACAACTGAACCTGGTTTGTCCAAATTTCCGATTGACTGGCCATTGCCACAATACACATTCTTATTCCAAACAAATCCTCTTGGAGTGCAAAGATTATAAACTTTAATCCCATATTTGTGGGCTTTTCCCGGATTATATTGTCGAAACTGCAATCTCCCTCTGAACAGAATCATTGATTCATCTATAGCGACGTTTTTCCAGGTGAATACAGTTTTTGTATGTTGCCTATGACAGTATCAGTTAGAGGAGCTATTTGATTGTTACTCTCTCTTGGCAGGGAATTGTCCGTAAAATGTCAGCATCTCAGAAGAAAGGAGAATCGATTGTAACTCATACTTATTTTGTGCATAAGGGTGTGGTAGTAGAGACTGTCATTTTTCCAGTAGCACTCGATTTTAGGAAAATGCACGATTCCCATAAACAACAGTACTCCCAAGATTTTTTTTATTTCATCCTTGTCAGTGTCTTTCCATCTCGCCAAACGATGTCTACGGGTTGTTATGCGTGAGTCTAACATTTGCTTGGCATATCTATTAGTCTCGGTTACCATAATTTGTAACACATTGTCGTCAATTAAAAAATATATCCATTGGAGTGGTTAAATCATTTTGAAAAATGTTACCCACAATGCCTTCTTTTTAGATAAATGTGAGCGCAGGTATTGCGTGAATATTATTAGACGAACGGAGACTAGCAGCTACATCCGGAACATTTTCCACGGGCTCATCTCCATCAGATAGATCAGTTTCCTCTCCAGTCGGGTCATTCTTAGTATCCGAATCAGAATCTAAAAAATCTGGTCTCTGACATTATCATCGCTATCTTCTTCAGCTAGAAAGTTAATCATCTCCTCCACTAATTCCGCCTCTGTCAGATATTTTCGCGCCATATTCCTATTAAAAGTAATATCGTCATCGTTTACATTTTAAAAATAATAATTCACATAACCGGCAATTGTTGTAAAAAAATCACAATAACACGATTATTACCCTCTTTTATGTGTTAACTCAGATGTGAAGACTAAGAAACACACATAACCTAATAGAGTTTCTTGGTTCTGAACATTGTATAGCTGTAAAATGAACTGACTGAACCACGTGTTATGCAAACAGTACATTTCGCGCTACGTTCACATATGATACATGGACGTATTACGAGGAATCGTATACCCGTGACATTCATGAGTCATATATGAACATGATGAAAATTAAAAAAAAACAAATTGCAGTGTTATATTATATTATGTTGATGTTTTTTGATATAAAAGGGTAAATATTAGAAAAGAGTTACTGGACGTGGTGGGCGGGGAAAAAAAGTTATAGGGGACAGTCAACGTGTTAAAATTTAATATTTTGTAATTTTATGTAAACGATTAAAAAATTTTGTTCGCAACACGTGCACTGTTACACTAAATGTGTAAACAGCGCACTAGTTACGGTCAACCGGGAAATTTGATTACAAATCCCACGATATGTAACATGTCCACATTAGAATAATAAATTGGCATAGTCTAATAAATTTCCAAATTTCCTGTAAGAATAGAATTTTGAAAAACCGAAATTGAATCATATTTTGTGTTGTGAAATACGCCAAAAGGTGTAACGTATAAAGTTATGACAATGATGATGATTAAAACCAAGTGCATTCATTTCTGCATACTTTTGACATGTATGTTAAACAATTTTTAATTTTTGTTTGTAGGTATGGAAGATTTTGCAATCGACTTTTTTTCACTAACGCGAAATAAACATATTAGCTCATTTTAAAACGTTTCGCCGAGGTATGTGTGTGTGCGTATGCGTCCTTAGCTATAGATCAGATATACAAGTCGTCAGGCGCCACTCATTTTATGTTAAATAATTAAAATGCAACAAAAAATGAGAAATTTGTACTTTAATACCACATGTAATCTTAATAAACAGCACAACTGTATTTATTTGTATGTTTAATAAATCAAAATAATATCTGCTGATTCATTTTAGCATAAAATCAAATCAAATAGTACTTAACCTTTCGCAAAGCTTTACAATATTACACTAGTTTTTAACCTATAACTAAACTAAACTCATAATCTATAATTTCGTAGGATTATTAAAAAATGAAAGATGATTGAAACTGTATAAGTTCAATAATAACAAAGTTTATGTTGAGCTATGTCAACAAAATACAACTGAAATAAGGTTATGCACTCAAATGTTTTTTATCTTAGAAAACACTAACCGAAGTCAGCTGTTTTATTTTCATTGCAACAGCATTAAAATTTCCGAAACAATATTCGACTATAAGTAAGTTGATTGTAATTTCATTATATTTAGAATTTACATCAGTTCTACATACATATAGACAAAATTTACGTCGATTGGGGCTTGAATCTCGATGGTACAGTAGGTTAGCGCGGTACTCCAGCAAAGTACAGGTCGTAAGTTCAAATCCTACTCGAGGTAAACTTTTTATGTATGTATTTAATAAAATTAATAATAACTTTTAATTACAAATTTATTTTTCAACTTATTCGTTCATAACAAAACTGATAATAATTTAACATTGGTCACGTTGCTTTGGTTTGTGTGAATCCTTGCGATATTACAGGATCACATTCCATTAATACAAGTAAGTTGATTGTAATTTCATTATATTTAGAATTTACATCAGTTCTACATACATATAGACAAAATTTACGTCGATTGGGGCTTGAATCTCGATGGTACAGTAGGTTAGCGCGGTACTCTAGCAAAGTACAGGTCGTAAGTTCAAATCCTACTCGAGGTAAACTTTTTATGTATGTATTTAATAAAATTAATAATAACTTTTAATTACAAATTTATTTTTCAACTTATTCGTTCATAACAAAACTGATAATAATTTAACATTGGTCACGTTGCTTTGGTTTTTGTGAATCCTTGCGATATTGCAGGATCACATTCCATTAATATAAGTAAGTTGATTGTAATTTCATTATATTTAGAATTTACATCAGTTCTACATACATAAGGACAAAATTTACATCGATTGGGGCTTGAATCTCGATGGCGCAGTTGGTTAGCGCGGTACTCTACCAAAGTACAGGTCGTAGGTTCCTATTCTACTCGAGGTAAACTTTTTATTTATGTATTTAATAAAATTAATAATAACTTTTAATATTAAACTAGCTTTACTTTAATGTCCATAAATCAATTCGTCTAATTTGTTCACTTAATAAAAACGTAACTTGCACTAAAAAGAATACGTACTTACTTGTTATACACTCAAAATAACACGTAAACATTCTTTCAGCACGTTGCCCAGGGTAACCAGCACAGATATTTTGTGGCTACTAAAGCGGGGGGGGGGGATAACTAACATCATACGTAACTAACAGCAGGTGCAACGTTACCTGTTTCCATATTTTGACCTCATCATTCACCACACTTCCTTCAATGTGAAATAGAACCATATATCTCAATTACAAATGGTACGAAATTTTCTTGTTGCAAGGGGAGGGAGTTTTCTTATTAGATATAATAAATTAATACAAAAATGTGTTGCATAACTCATGCAGGGAAGTAAACTTAAGATACGATGGTGTACATTGTAAGGCAGGCGGAACGGGAATGAACTCAGTTTAACCTTGCACATAAAACAAACAAAAATGATGTGGCTAAATACCCATGATAGATGATAAAAATGTATACACTGGTATTCGTAATCATATACACTAAGGAGAAAATGTCGACATATCCACTAAAATTTAATTATTGGTGGAAAAAATAGTAAAATATAATCCCCATTGGGTGGGGGGGGGCGTGTAAAACTTTTACATCATAAGCCGCAACCGTAACCCCAATTCTTTATTGTAGGTTCAGGTTCAAATTCAAATTCAAATCTTTATTTTCAAATCGTGCTGTTTTTTGTCTAGCGATTCGTTTTTAATAGCATCGAACTGCGAATGATCAAAATTAAATATTAGGTTTAGCATCTTAGGTGTTTAAAACGTAGTGGAAAATTGAAATCCTGCGTACCTGATGGGCCTCCGCAAGTAATTATAACTGGTATAGACCATAACATCACATTAGCTAAGTTAAACTAAAATTAACACTGTTAATGGAATATACTAGGTGGGTTCTATGGCTACTCCCCATAGTAGTACTCACGTTTTTTATTGATTTTGTATTTTGAAAAAGAAGGTTATGTGCTTTTAATTTTTGTAAATTAAAGGACACTCGTTATTTTAATAACATATCCTTTTAGATAAAGAAATTCCCAACTTAGTTACGGAAATGGCAGGCTATATTTCACATAATAGCAATACCTTTGAACATCATCCCTTAAAAATTCTTAACAACAAGGAATGCAGAAGCACTGGTATCTCTCATAAAATTGTAAATTCTGACTTATTATGTGGAATTTTAACTGATCCTTCAACTACACCATGTTCGGTAAGTATACATTAAACTTAACTTTAAAAAAATGCATGAACTTTTTTATAAAGGTTTCTGCTGGTACTCCGATAATCGTGGAACAACCAACAATTATGTATACCGTCTCAACATTATTAGGTAAGTTTAAAAATAGTTGTTATGCAATGTTCTTATACCAGAGCAAATTTGCATTATACATATTTAGGTATGAGACCGATGAACAATGGTCACATTGACCTCTACTCTACACTATATGTATATATATATATATATATATATATATATATATATATATATGGGTTATTCACGTTATTCGACACGGAAGATTAGGGCCAAACGACTTAACTTTCAAAAAGTTTTATTTTTGGAGTTAATGTAGACCTACAGGCGGTACATTTTAAAATTATTTTCGCAATGTACAGGTGGTTCCAAAAGTATGAAACATATCAAAGTTGCAATTTTTTCAATGGAACACCCTATATATTATTGCATTTTTAGTTTCTGCGATTAAAATAAGAATAAGTTTTACTAAGGTTTTCCCGACTTAAACCTTACATGTTTTCAAATATTTAGCATTTTCTGAAAATATGGTAATAATTTTAAACTTTTCTCAACAAGTATTCACTTTTTCGTCAACTAAATTTTATACTTAGCTTACTATTTGATTATGTATCATGACGCACTGAATAAAATACTGACTAACATATACAAATTTAAGAACAATGTACCATTTAAATGTTCTTCAAAAAAATAAGACCCAAGTAAATATTGACCAATTATTCCGCCCCACACATTTATTGACCACCTGTGTTGATTATGAATCATTCTAAGTTAATGTGGATTGGAGTCAGCGTAATAATGAGAATTACGTCTATTAACAAATTCATTGTTATGAAATGTGCATTCGTCGCTAAACAGTACAAAATTGAAAAAGGTTTCATTTTCGACCACTCGGTCTAACGCCCACATATAAAATTCAACTCGATTTCTGAAGTCATTTTCGGAAAGTTCTTGATGGAGCTGGATTTTATAATCATGATAACTGTGCTTTTTAAGAATTCTCGAGACACTTGCTTGGCTAATGTTAATGCGCTGCGCAATTTGGTTTTGTCCTATATGTGGATTTTCGATCACAGAAGCCATTACCGCTAATTCTGTTTCTTCATTTTCTGTCACAGGTTTTATGTTCAAAGGTTTATCATAATGAACACCTCCAGTTCGTTTAAATAGAGCCAACAATCTTCCCATAACAGCTTTGTTTGGAGGTTTTCTGTTGGGAAATAAGAATCATGTCAATTCGTTCTTCTTTTGGATAAACTCTCATTTTCAACAAATAAGCTTTAAATATAGCACAAATTACCACTACAAAACAAAGTGAACGATTTACGAACAGACAGAACGATTTGGAGACTTTTATGAATAACTGACAGCTACCAACAATAATTCTGTATTGCCAAATTTCCATAGCGACTTGTTAAGTGTTAAATTTGTTTAAATAAACTTGCTTTCTGAAAATGTCCATTTTCCCTGAAAACAAGAAGAGTTAGACATATGACAGTGTTACAGTATTCGATAGGGAATTAAATTATACATCTGCTGTTGACATCAAATACAGGGTATTCTATTTAAACTAATCAGGTTATTACTATTTAAAACATTAAATTCTTAAGTCATGGTTTATAAACACTTTGTATATGTTAGTCAGTGTTTTATTCAGTGCGTAATGATACATAATCAAATAGTACGCCAAGTGTAAAGTTTATTTGACGAAAAAATGAATACTTGTTGAGAACTTAAAGTTTAAAATTATTAACACATTTTCAGAAAATGCTAAATATTTCAAAACCTGTAAGGTTTAAGTCGGGTAAACCTTAGTAAAACTTATTCTTATTTTGATCGCAGAAACTGAAAACGCAATAATATATGGGGTGTTGCATTGAAAAAATTGCAACTTTGATATGTTTCATACTTTTGGAACAGCCTGTACATTGCGAAAATAATTTTAAAATGTACCGTCTGTATGCTTACATTAACTCCAAAAATAAAACTTTTGAAAGTCAAGCAGTTTGGCGATAATCTTCCGTGTCGAATAATTTGAATAACCCTATATATATATATATATATATATATATATATATATATATATATATATATATATATATATTATATATATATATATATAGTGAGTCAGTTTTTGTAGACGAACTTTAACAGGCGATAGAACACATGTTTCTAAAAAGAAAAGTTCCTATAAACATATGTCGTAGAAGGTTTCGTTTCCGAGATACAGGGTGTTGAATATAATTTTTTTTTCTTAAATTTTCATTATAACTCATAAACGAATGCTTAGATTTTTTTCATGTTGGGGGGATAATGTCTATTAATTGTCTATTAAGTTAAGTAATATGCTTTATGTGAATAATTGAACATAAAGTTTTTAATCAAAAAGATATAATAAAACATTTAGAGCCATTTTAGTACCTAACGATCGTTTCTTTAAATTTTCAAATACATGTTTTATTATGTCTTTTTTATTAAAAACTGTATATTCAATTATTCACATAAAGCATATTACTTAACTTAGTACCACATCAAACACTAAAAATCAAAATAACTCGGAAACAGAAGAAGGTACATTATTTTTGTTAAACTGTATGTAGATAATGAAAATAACAGTTTTTTTTTAAATAGTCATTGGCGTAGAAGTTCTGTTTATGAAAGGGGTTGAGCACCCCCTCCACTCTGCCACTGTGCAAGTTTGTGAACATTCTTATCGCTTGTTTTATGCCCCTTAATTAATAGACATTATTCCCCCAACATGAAAAAAATCTAAGCATTCGTTTATGAGTTATAATGAAAACTTGAGAAAAAAAAATGATATTCAACACCCTGCATCTCGGAAACGAAGCCTTCTACGACATATGTTTATAAGAATTTTTCTTTTAGAAACATGTGTTCTATCTCCTGTTAAACTTCGTCTACAAAAACTGACTCACCTGTATATATATATATATATATATATATATATATATATATATATATATATATATATATATATATATATATATATATATATATATATATATATATATATATATATATATATAAATATATATAATTGAATGAATATTGATCTTGCAAAAGTGATATTTTATTTTTCTTTTTTTGGTTTTATTAGATCAGCTGGATGTTTAATGAATGCTCTTTATTATGGCCTAAATTTTCGCAAATTTATTCTTTGCTTTTTCAAAGGCTACAACTAGAAAACGTATTGTAACATACAGATCTTACTTACTATGAGGTTTAAAAATTGTTGCGTTTTTACATTTTTTTTATATTTTTTTATTATATAATAATAATAAAATATTAGCTTCAAAATACAAAAAACGTTTCTTATTTTAAAAAACTCTATTTTTGTTTTGTTTATTAATTCTATATTATACAATGGCTAGATTTTTTATTTTTTTTCTAGGTGGGTTATAATATTATATTGAGAATCTAAGTGTTATATACTCATATTTACTAAATATAAAAAAAGATAATTCCTAAATTGTATATTTTTTGATAGTATAATAAAAAAAAAAAGAAAAAAAAATGTCCAAATAATTTATGAATTATCTTTTTTGAATTGAAAAAATCCGAATCAAATATGGCATTAGGACTATTTTTAAACCTACAAGAAAAATTAAAGAACATTTAAGATCACCTAAAGATGTGTCAAACCCTTTGTCATCTTCCGGAGTGTATAAGTTATCTTGTTCATGTGGAAAAGTATACATCGGGACCACAAAACGTAGCTTTGATACAAGACGCAAAGAACATATGAGATTTTGTAGATTGGGTCAACCAGAGAGGTCTGCTGTGGCTGACCATGCCCTGAATAATCTAAATCATGACATTCAATTTGACAATATGGAAATATTGTCAAGACAAACCCATTATTATGTTCGTTTGCAACGTGAAGCTATTGAAATATATAAACACCCGAATAATTTTAATAGACAAGAAGAAAATCTCCGTTTAATAGGTTTTGGCATCTTATAATTAAAAAAGAGCATAATGATACGCCTTGATTTTAATTTGTTTTCAACTTTTGGTATGTCTAGGTTTTTTGCTGTGTTTTTCCTAGACCTTGAAGCAAATGCTTTACCAATTATATGTTAAATTACCACAGCACTATAATTTAACATAAGTAGTTGAAATTAAATTAAAATTAAAAATTACAAAGAACGTTCTGCATTGTGCTTTTCATTGTTAATAACACTTTTTAATTATTGATAAAGATATCTCTTTGTTAGATTTAACTGGGTTATTTTATTTGATGTAATGTTTGGATTTGTGAATGCTTCTAACATTTTAAAATTGAAGTTTTTCACAACTTTACACTTACATCATAACTCGATTAAATTTTGTTAAATGTGTTTTTTGGCTGGCAAATTTCATTGTTAGCTTTCGTCGTAGAGAGTGTTCTGGTTTGTCATCTTTGAAGCAGTTTAATAATATTTAATTTTATGACCTAGTTATCCTTTACTAAAAATTTTATAGTTGGCTTTATGTTTCCCAAACTGTTATACTAATAGCAGGCTTATGTTTATGTTTTAATTTTTCAAATTTGACAAAATTGTTTACTACATCTTTAACAATTTTTAACAAACATTACTACTGACGAAGATAACTGTAACTTTTATGTCAAACAACTTTTTTACTTTAAATAGAACACCCTGTATTTGATAGCACAGTTCGATGGGGATATAAGTTGGCTTTCAATCTGTATTAGGGTTCCCTATACCTATCTATCATAGTTCCTCTGTAAAAGACCATTTTTTCTTACACATAACATTACGTCCATTCCTGTATTAAAATTAAGCAAAAAAAAAGGTGGCTGAGAAAACAAAATGTTAACGTTTATTTCCCGTTACAAAATAAATTACAAATGTCAGTTTGACTTGCGTTAGTTGATTAGACGCACGTAAGCAAATTTGAAATTTAGAAATGAAAATTTATTCGCAACAAGAGCGTGTTGATATGATATTAGTACTTGGAGAGTGTCAAGAGAACTGTCTATTGGTATCGAGGGTTTACTTCCAAAAATATCCAGCTCGAAGTCATCCAGACAAACGTTCATTCGAAAAATTACTCCAAGTGTTTCGAACAACAGGAAGTGTGGCTTATCCCAAAATTAACAGAGGAAAACCGGAAATATAATAGAAAATCCTCACGTTAGTCAACGTACTTTAGCCAATAAGACGGGAATGAGTAAACGAAGCATCGGCCGAATTATAAAAAAATACAAATTTCATCCGTATCATATCCAACTACATCAAGAGCTTTATGAAAGAGACTTCATCACCCGGTTTAACTTCTGTCTGTGGGTTTTGGACAAAATGGGTGAAGACAACTTTTTGGACTTCGTATTTTTCTCCGAAGAATCCACTTTTCATAATAATGGCTTAGTGAACAGGCATAACTTTCATTATTATAGAGACAATAACCCATATCTTTTTCGTACGCTTGATCGCCAAAATAGATGGTCTGTCAATGTATGGGGAGGAATATTGGGGTCTGGTGCAATAAGCCCGTATTTTTTCGACGGTAATCTGAATGGTGAAATGTTTCGAAGATTTATCCGACAAATACTTCCAGAATTATTGGAAAATGTTCCTCTCGATATCAGACACAGGATGTGGATGCAGTTGGATGGTGCCCCTGTACATTTTCACGTGAATGTGCGACGGGAACTAAACAGACCTTTTCCTAATAAATGGATAGGAAGAGGGGGCCGCCAAGGTCCCCGGGTTTAACATAGGCTTCTTTCTATGGGGATATGTTAAGGATATTGTTTATGAGACTTCGCCAACGACACCTGAAGACATGAGAGAAAGAATAAGAGCAGCTTTCCACACAGTTACTCCACACATATTAAGAAAAGTCAGACATTCTTTTGAAAAAAGGGTTCGTTTATGTATAGAAAACGCCGGTCGTCATTTTGTGTACTTACTAAAACTTCAATAACTTAGGGTTAATTTTTTCCTTCCAGTTTTTTTATTAGTCGCTGACATTTGTAATTTATTTTGTAACAGGCAATAAATGTTAACATTTTATTTTCCCAGCCACCTTTTTTTTGCTTAATTTTAATACCGGAATGGATGTAATGTTATGTGTAAGAGAAAATGATCTTTTACAGAGGAACTATGATAGATAGGTATAGGGAACCCTAATACAGATTGAAAGCCAACTTATATCTCTATCTAACCGTGCTATCAAATACAGGGTTTCTATTTAAAATAAAAAAGTTATTTGACGTAAATGTTATCAAGTTGAAAGTAAATTTTATAACGCCCTGTATAATAGTTTTGCAGTATTTTCATGTCATTTAAACCTTATTCTTATGGTAAAACAGTCATGCCGGCTGCGAATAAAAATTTGTAATCTACTGGGCGTGCGGGACATTTGATTTTGAATTTGTATTTTTTAAAAAATTGAAATATTTCGAGAACGGTAAGTTTTAGGTATAGCAATCATAACAGTAACTAAACTTTTTTTAGTCTCTAGAATTCAAAAATGAGAAAAAATATAGGATGTTCAATTTAATAAAAGTCATATGTTTGATATGTATCTTATTGTTGACACACCCTGTATATACCAAAGTAATTTTAAAATGTGCACATAAAAACTCTATATATGACTGTATTGAAATATTTTCACAAATTATTACAATTTCGCTTTAATCGATCGACGCGTATATGGTGCGCCACCTGTATATATATATATATATATATATATATATATATATATATATATATATATATATATATATATATATATATTTTTATTTTAGTCGTTAACGTTTTGTTCCTATTTTTGGAACTTCATCAGAACATTAGTGACTAGTTACTAGATAATTATCTCCTGCTTAGTCTTATTGTAATTGTATCTGCTGCGCCTGGCTTTCATGCCTTGTTTGTAATTACGCAGTCCACAGTTGTAAACGTTAACACAAAAACACATTAAAATTGTAAAATTATATAAAAAAATTATAAAATGAAGCCTTCATTTTTAATATCTTTTATGGAAAACCGATCATGGATTCTTGAAAACTTTAGTATGACTATAATAAACGTCTATGGTCTTTCTTTCTAAAATATTTTTTTGCCACGTGGTGTTGTCGCTCCTGTACAAAACCATCAGTAACATCGCTATTTTAAACGTAATAAGCAACATATTTTTCAATTTCATGAATCTTCACTAAATTTGGAGCAACTTTTTTAAATATTTTCCTACACCTAATAGTAACCGTTTTTGAGATCTTAATTTATTTTTTTGCTAAAAACAAGAAAAATTGTAATATTTCCGCACTCTAATCCCCAATTAACAATAAAATTTGGGTTACAATTATACAAGACGTAAGTAGTTGATCCCTTAGTCTTATCTTTGTTGGAACTTTGTTGACCGTGCCCATGTACAGGAACACCCTGTGAATTATTTCTGAGTTGAAAAGCAGAGTAATAAATAATGTATAACAAAACATACAATAATAGTATTTATTGTGCAAAATGTCTGAGTACACTTATACTCGTCAACTAGCCATAAACAAAATACAGCGTCTTTCATAATTCTGTGAAAATTATAATTAATTATAAACAAACTATACCACGGATCATTATAATTCTTATGCTAATAGAACTGGAAACTCCAAGTTTTTTCATACATGACAAATGCTCACCCTGGCTGATACGGCAGATATCTAACCGATAATCAAATTCATTCCACACACATGTCAGCATATCACGATCAATCAATAGCACAGCTGCGGTGATACGGCCGCGATGTTCCTGAAGGTAACAGTGTTCTTTACAAATCCCCACAAGAAAAAATCACAAAGTGTTAGATCTGGTGATCTAGGTGGCCAACGCATTAACGCGATATCTTCTTGTCCAAAGCGTCCTATTCAACGTTGTGGAAAATTTGTGTTAATATAACCTCGTATGTCATTATTGAAATGTGCCGGACAGCCATCTCGTTGAAACACGTAATCGTGACTGTCATTGATCTGTCGCATCAGCCAATTCAATTCTCCAACATGTCTAAGTAAGAACTTCCAGTGATGGTGCGCTCCATGAAAAAAAATCTTAGAAATTGCGTAGAAAACATTCACCTTAGGCGAATCTCGCACGTGTTCAATTATGGCGTGGGGATTTTCAGTCCTCCAGATCCGATCATTGTGCAGATGTACATTTCCGGACACATGAAATGTAACTTCGTCGGAAAAGATGAGTATGTCTGCGAAATCATCAACTTCGAAAGCTTTCCTGCATTTCAGTGCAGAAGTTGGTAAGGACTTGTTTGTCATCCACGCTGAGAGCCTGATGTAGCCGAAGCTTGTAGGGTGTAAACCTTAGCCACGTTTAATGGATTTCTGGAGGCTACGGTCATACACTTCTCTGACACGATCCACTGTTTCTTGACTTCGTCCTGGACGTCCTAGCCTTCATTCCTAAATGTCTCGTACCATTTTGTTATGCTGTTGTAAACAGGCGGTTCCTTGTTGAATTGTGGTCGTTGTAAAGTCACAACGAATGATGTTCTTGCATGTTCTAAAACGCAAAAAGATATTTCACGTTTATTTAACGCCATATTGACAGTTTGTTACATGTTATTGTAACCGATTCTAAGGAACTCTGTAATTCATTTTAATCCTAGCGGCAAACCGGGGAACAAAGCGATGCTGTTTTGTCAACAAAAATTTGGAGAGTTTCTGGTTCTATTAGCATAAGAATTATAATGACCTGTTCTATAGTTTGTTTATAATTAAATTTCAAAATGTTTCACGGAATCATGAAAGACGCAATAGTATAAAAACAAGTACTATGTAGCAAAAACAAAACAAAAAGGCATAAACGTAATTACTTCAAATATACTTGCATTTTGTAACAAACTTATCAAACAAATAAAAAGCGTGACGTAAAAGAAAATCTTTGACAAATAATGTGGTCTGCAAAGATTTATTGTTTGCAGAACGATATAGTAATTAACGTGTCTAGAGTATTTGAGCTAAGGTTTATATCGCGAGCGAGCGCAGAGGGAGCGCAGTAATTTATGCGGAAATGTTAAGGTTTGTTACCACTCGAGATGCGTTCAAAAACATATAATAAATGCGTATGTTAATTTATAATTTCCGAAAATATTTCGACAACTTCTAGAAGTTGTATTCAATACTGTGTACTCAATATTAATATTAATACATATGATCGTTTGAAACGCGAAATGGGTAATGTCTAATTATTTATTTATCCACCCTGTCCATGTGTTACAAAGGTGCCCTAACATCCACCCATGCATGCATGTTTAATAGGGTTTAAATGTCACTGAACGATAAATTATACAAAAATTAAGATTGGTACAGTATATACCAGCTGGGATTGACTAATCTGTATAACTGTACACAAATATTACTCTTCAACCTGGCATCGTAATCATGCACTGCGAATTGTTGAGTACTAAATGACAATTTCGTCCAGCATAGCGCACAGCTACAAAAATATAAATACACTAGAATGTCAAAATGTGGAGATCAATACAAAATGTATGCCGATCTGCAAAAGATATGCCCCATTTAAATATAGATTTCCAATAAAAATTTACTCTCTAACCGACAATATCATATGAGAGAAAGAAAACGCAAAATAAACAGTTCAATTTTTTAGTTGCACTATTGTAAGCATACCTGAAATCTAGTTTTGTATTAATAACGCAAACTTATAATACCATTCAGAACAGGAAGTACCAACGACACCATTTCTTAAGGACAAGGACATGGTCATAATTTCTTTCAGCTTTAAAGTACTGGTTTTACACCACTTACATGGGGGAATAAGCAGAGTTAGAAGTCTGATTACTTGAATTTAAAGTGACATTATCGGCATACAAATGCAGTGTATAACGGCAAAGATGTAAAGTGATCGTTAATATAAATCAATAACAGCAGAGGCCAAAGGATGGAACCTAGTAGCACACCATGTTTTATGTGTGATTTTCTAGGTATTATGTTATTTAAAAGCACACATTGCAATATATTAGTTAAAGCTTAAGTAACTAGCGCCACACTAAGAAAGGCACATGCACAGACACAGACACAGACACAGAGACAGATACAGATACAGGAACAAAAACAAGCTCAGACACAGACACAGACACAGACACAGACACAGACACAGACATGGATACAGGCACAGACACAGACACAGACAGAGACACAGGCACAGGCACGCACATTGAGGCGGACACGGATACACACGAACACGGAGACGGAGACGAACACGGATACGGACACATACACACAGTCGAAAGCTTTGGAATAAAAGCAGCCGTGTGTTTCCTATTTTAAAACCAGTACAGAACACTAACGGTAAAAGGACTGATAGCACCAGATGTACATCTAGCTTTCTAAACCTGTATTGCTTGGAAATTACTATCTAATCTTCTCTTTAGTCGAGGAATAAGTGAAACTACAGCACTCGCAAGCAGAGATGATTTTGAGGTCAGATGCGTATTTGTCCGTTTTTAAAAATTCTACTCGCGGTAATTCGAGTACCGTCGCCGGTAATTTGTTTCAAGTGTATATTACGTTATCGTATAACAATTATTTAGTATACAAACTAAATTAACACCTCGATACTTATTATTTAAGTTTATCATGTTAAAATTACTATGTTTGTATTGTTAGTGGTATTTATTGGCTTCTGCAGATACAAAATTTTATAAAATGTGTGGAGGAAAAAAAATTAAAGGACCACGTATTTCATTCCCTCCCCAAGGGGGAGGGCGGACTGCTCAAGCTTTCCGATCTCGTTCATTACGTATATATCCATGGTGTGATCAGGATAGGATCGGAAGGAACGGAGTTAGGGTTGTGAGGGGAAAATACTACCCCAGCATTCGCCTAAGTAGCCGCACATGGTGTGCATATAGGGAGTGATCATGTCGCTACATGTGTATGAGGAAACCCCCCTGAAAAAACCTCATATAAGGTAGACGGTAACGGGAATAGAACCCATCACCTCCCGAATGCTAAGCAGGTCGTGTCGCCACTACGCTGCCAGCTCTGTAAAATATATGGATAAACATTTCCTTGAAATTGAAATTTTACATTTAACGAATCATCTCTGGTTGCGCGAACTGTACGGCAAGAATACCAGCTTTAAATATAAGAGACTAAATGGTTCAACCTTAATGGGATGATTATCACTGTGGGGCAGAGTTGGTTAAAGGTATTTCAGCGAGGTTACTAAAATAAATATGAAAATGGTCACCAGATAAAGTTGAACGTGGAACAATATTAAAATATTACTATTTCTTGGAGAATGGATTATTAACCACATAGCTTTATAGGAATTTCCTGAAGTTTGAATGAAATTATCATTTGCTTCGATTTCGGCTAGTGCTTTTTATAACTTGATGAGAGTAATTTTTGTATTTGATATAGGTTTTTTGAACGATATGAGCTATATAAATAAAGTTTGTGTTTAAAAGATTGAATATTGATAATAAATGTTCAAAAATCCTTATGGGCTTGTATGTTGTAATTTTTAGCCCCTATCAGTTGTGTACAAGGAATAATTTCGGAAGAAAAACCGATAGCAGGATCCATAATTTTATAAAGGGTTGAAAAACGTACGGTAAGCTTGAAAGAGGAATAATAACAAAGGATGCTTAGATGTAAGTATGAATGGCTCAGTTCTTAAGTTTTCAGACTCTATTACTCTGTTTGACTGTATCTTCAAATCTCATGGGTTGACCATTTCTGTCAGCTACAAAACAGCTGCTCGTAAAATAGGCTTTTGTACAGATCTAACATACTTTACCTCTCGACAACTCTTTTGCTGTATAAGGCCCAAATTCGGCCTCATCTGAATATAATTCTCACCTTTGGGTTAGTGCTTCAATACGTCTCGATATCGTTGATCGTATTCAAAAACGATTGTTATAAATGACGTCTTAACTTTCTACAGTCCCTTGAGCATAGAAGGATGGTTTCAGTTCTTTCTTTGTATTATCGTTATTACAACGACTATTTGTGTAATTACATTCTTTGATACCATCTCCGGCTATCTTTGAAAACATATTCGCTCAATCACATCATCAGTATGCAGTACAAATCTCCACTTGTCGTACCAAACGGCGCAATCCATTTTCTACACGGCTTTAAACTCTGGAATGATCTCCCTAGTTCCTGTTTTCCTCTCACTTATGATGAGAAAATTTAAGGTAGCTGTTCATAGGCATCTATTGGCAATTCATTATCCTCTATCCATCCTCCTAAGTGTTCCTGAGTGCTTTAGCACGATAGGCTTATACCTGTTCAGGTCCACAATCATAAAAAAGAAAGATTCAAACTGATCGCATCTCATAGTAATGTGCATGGTACATACTCCATTAAAAATAAATTTTTCAGGCAAAACAATAAATAATTCAATTTGTTTTCATAACCAACTCCCACAAACAACAAAACATAATTTAAGTAAGCCTTTGTTCCAACTCAGAGATTAACTTGGTATACCTCTAGCATAATCGTAAGCCAAACCTCGCCTTGAATTTATATAAGAGTATTACAATTTGTTTCGAATTCGTGTTTTCAGTGAAACAATAATTAATATCTCAAAAACAGTTGCAATTAGGCATAGGAAAATATTTATATATAATGTCACGAGTAGTCCAAATTATGTGGATTATTTTTCAAACTGGTCACAAAGGCAATTGTGCTTGGGAATGAATCCACGAGTGCGTTTACCGAGTGAAATTCGCAACCACAAAAATAGTCTACATAATTTGGACTGCGAGTCGTATTCGGGGGACTATTCCATGAACCAACTCTTTGTTTTAATCCAATTGAGTCGCAATAAAGTTACACATGATTCGAATTCTATGTCAACCAGTTATCAACAAAAAATGCAAGTTTTGAAAATTAACAATTTAAACACAGAGAAGTGTTTTTTTTTGTTGGTTGTGTAAAGTTTTCCCAAGTTTAATATGGCAAGTGGATCAAAACGATTTGACATCAAATGCAAAAAAATTAGTGCAGAAATTGAAGAAAATGTTCCTAACAATACAAAAGAGGCACATGAGTCCGTTTGGAAGCAATTCCATACATTTTTGAACAAAAAGAATGTAAATTGGAAAAAACACTTCCCGCGCTACATTAAATGTAATATTAAAAAGCTGGGCTTGTTACATGAAGACGCAGGATGTTAGTGATTACAAGGAAGGAGTCAAAGCACATTAGTACAATAAATGTATTTTAATAACTGAACACATGATGTGATATTTAAATCAGCGACATATGCTTGGGATGCAATGAGGAAAAAATTATGGGTATGTCCAGAAAAACTAACGAACAGTGCAGCAGCTCTTACAGAAACTGAATTTCTCGATATTGTAAAGTGTGATGAAATTCCCTGAAGGTTAAAAAGATTTTTCATAGTCTCTTACGAACTAGCTTGGCGGGGTGCAGAAGGTGCCGACTGTTTGGTCAATTCTTCGAGGAAGAAGTTAATAATCGTGGATAGCCTACTGCCAGAATAAAATATAATCCAAAGACGGCTCAAGGAAGGGCTAAAATGCTTACTGAAAGCAAATGGCTAATTTCAAATAAATCGAATGCGGATTGATGTCCTATCAGGTAGGAAAACAAATAAAAAAGTCCACAATACGTAAAATGTCATATTTTTTCGGTTATATTCGAAATTATTATCCAAAAGAGGAAGCAACATCAGAACAGATAAAATGTTTCTAACCCCCCAACCCTTTATAGAAAAATCTGGTCGTTGGACTTCGGCACGACTCTTGTACGTAAAGTGGAATTATGTCTGCAAAATTATTCTGATGATGTAATTTGAGTGAACCGAGTGTTTCTCGCAAAGATAGCCGGAGATGGTATCAAAAAATGTAATTCATCAGCACAATAGCCGTTGTAATAACGATAATACAAAGAAAGAACTGAAACCATCCTTCTATGCTCAAGGGACTGTATGTGAGACGGGTCATTTATAAGCCTAATCGCTCTCTTTTGAATCCAGAAAAACTAACAAACAGTGCAGCAGCTCTTACAGAAACTGAATTTCTCGATATTGTAAAGTGTGATGAAATTCCCCTGAAGGGTTACAAAAAAGATTCTTTTTCATGGTCTCTTACGAACTAGCTTGGAGGGGTGCAGAAGGTGCCGACTGTTTGGTCAATTTCTTCGAGGAAGAAGTTAATAATCGTGGATCGCCTACTGCCGGAATAAAATATAATCCAAAGACAGCTCAAGGAAGGGCTAAAATGCTTACCGAAAGCAAATGGCTAATTTCAAATAAATCGAATGCGGATTGATGTCCTATCAGGTAGGAAAACAAATAAAAAAGTCCACAATACGTAAAATGTCATATTTAATTCGGTTATTGGATATAGAAAATTATGTATCCAAAAAGGAAGCAACATCAGAACAGATAAAATGATTTCTAACCCCACCTTTATAGAAAAATTCTGAGTCGTTGAAAGACTTTTCGGCTACGAACTACTTTCTCGGTATAAGGATTAACTGTTTGGCATCTGCAGCAAATTGCTAACTGTATAACCTTGCAATATAATAAGATAATCATTTACCTCAAGAATGTATTTTTCTTATTCACCAATGGTATTTTGCAAATCACTGTATGATTTTCTACAGTATTTGGATAGCAATAAATTAACTTTAAAATACTTAATTATTTTTACTTTGATATAAAATAATTTTTTAAGTTATGTGCAAAACCGGAAATGTTAAAATTTAATCCCCAACCTTATAGAAAGTTTGGTAGCTATGTATGTCTACTGTAATCCCTTCATTTTATTAGAAACATTAAGTTACTAAAGGATTGAAATTTTTTATACCATTTTAGAATTACTATTTCTCGGTCCTGGATAAGATAGAAATCTGATTAAAGCTCATTATATTTTCGTTTACATTTGACTATAAAAGAATTTTTGTAAATTTAAAAACTGATACGTTGATAAACCAGTCACTATAACTTTGCAACAAATAAGATATACGACCTACAAACATTATTTTTCTTATTAAACGCCTTATATTTTGCAAATCACTGTAATTTTATTACGTATTCTGGATAAGCATAGAAATTGATTTAAAAATACTTTAGATTTGTTTTTGTAACTTTGATATAAAATATTAAAAAAATTTAAAAAATAATTTTGTTTGTTATTTTCGGCAAAACCGGAAGCGCTAAATATATTTCAAGATAGCAGTTTAGCAGCTATATATGTTTACTATAATTTACTTAATTCAAAAATTTCAATTTTATCAGAAACATTATGAGGGATTGAAATTTTCAAATTTGATAATTTCTAACTCCGGTTCTGGATAAGTTAGAGAAATCTCATAAAGTTCATTATACTTTCGTTATATGTGATTATAAAATACATAAATTTAAAAAAAATTAACAGAGCCGTTTTTGAGAAAATCAATTTTGAAGAAAAGGGCAATGTTAGCCCCTTAATTAAGGGCACCATATCATTTTTTTTCAAAAATATTTACAAACCGTTCGAAAGCATGCACTTTTATTTACAAGTTGAGATTTTCAAATTGCAAGTAGCTTTTATGGTTTCTTAGCGACAGCGCAAGCGCCGAAATGAACTAAAATCGATATATTGGCCGCCATTTTCAATTTAAAATTTTTAAAGCATTTTGTTCGATCGTGGTTTAAGGTTACTAACTTTTCACCAAAGAGAGACTTTCTGGCTCTGATTTTGGAAATGCACTCCCCAAAAAATCACCCTCATCTCGCCCCTCATTAATTGCTTTTCACGAAAAGTCATGTTTATACATAACTTACAGATATAGGGGCTCGTGTGAAATCTCATTAAAATCGATCAAATAGTCTCGGACCACACACAGACCGACATACACGAAAATTTTTTCGCGAAATCGATGTTTTTCGACTCAGGGAACACGAAAACGTTGAAATCCGCGAAAAAAAATTCAAAAATTTTTTTCTATTGCAATGCTTTCTCTTAGTATACGTACTATACGAGAAAGTAAAAATCGAGGTAAATGGTACAAAAACACTCTAGTAAGCATTAACGAAATGAACAAATGGCTGGAAAGTGCAGCTGAACGAAATGGCTTGCCATTGCTAGCGCTTACCATTCTTTAACACGAAGGGCAGTATCCAATTTGCCGAAATTTGAGTTGATGAACACCAAATAATGAAAATCACCGGTCATAACAATATTAGCTCTATTAAATCGTATTTACAAATTGACAGCAGTTCTCATGAAAAAATCGTAGAGCAAATGAGAATGAGAGACAACATTACAACGACCACTACCATTGTTTTAGCATGAACTACTACGTCAGGTGTAACCGATAATGTTGCCTGCAAAGGCAAACCTTCAATGATGATCCTCAGACCTTAGTGAAAGAAGTGGTGGCACACAACTGTCAAAATGTTAGATTTTTAAAATGTAACTTTACTTTAACAAATAATTATGTATTATAATTTTGATTTGATATTGTAATGCTATCTAGCACACAAATTTCCTAGTTTTTATGAATTTTTAAGGTTTAATAAATACATAGATATTTTTTTGTTTGTTTTGTCCATTCAGGGCTGCATTCATTTGTTAAAAATATTTTCTGGGATCACTAGTGGTATATCAACACAGTTTCCACAAGTGGAATATTTGGTCGAATTTATTAAAAGCATGGTAACAAATGTGTAAAATTGCTTTTTTATTGATCCTTTTTTTTACAAATGACAGGTGAATGGTAATATACCAAGACCTTGATAATTAGTCGGCTATTTTTGTTGCATGTAAATTTGGAGAATATCTTAGTATCAATTTGACGGGACATAATTTTGGCATTAATAATCTGATTAAAGCCCAAGAGCTTCAGCTCGACGGCTTTAAGATTATTAATGCTAAAATTATGTCGAATCAAATCGTAAATTATCAGGTTGATGCATAAGTAATGGCGTTTTTTATTTTAAAAAAATATGTATTTTACTACAAAAATGTACAACATATTAATCAATTATATATTCTCCCTGCGTTCAACAAGTTTCTCTATACCTCTACGGTAAAAATCGTTCGGCCTTGTCTCAAAAAAATGATCCGTAATTCCACATCATTATTAAATGAAACACCCCGCAAACTGTTCGAAAGTGATCGAAATAAATCTGACGGAGCCAAAGGAGAATATGGAGGGTGCGGCAATACTTCCCAACTAATCGTTTGAATTGCTCTTTTTGTTATATTAGCAATATGAGGACGAGCGTTGTCGTGATGAAGAAGAAGTTCCTGCTGCCGATGCGGTCGTTTTTCCCGAATAGCTTCGTAGAGGCGATACATTTGTTCAACATATAGCCCTGCATTGACTGTTTGGTTACGCCCGAGCAATTCATAGTGAATGATACCTTCCCAGTCCCACCAAACGCATAACATCGTCTTCCGAGGGTGAAGATCTTGTTTCGCTCTAGGCGTCGCTTGCTCATTGGGACTTAGTCACTGCTTTCTCTGCTTTACATTCACATACAAACACAATTTCTAATCGCCGGTAACGATTTGGTAGAGGAACCTCTGATTGCGACCATAAGTAGCACGATTCCGAGCGAGCAATCCAGCGGAAATTGTGGAACGTTGATTCTTGTTGTTCTCGCTCAAAACACGAGGAACCCAAACGCCAAGTTTGTGAACTTTTCCTAAGGATTTCAGATGTCGATATATCGTTGATTGGTCACATTCCATTTCCTGGGCCAACTCCGCAGTTGATTGGCGTGAATTTTCATGAAAAAGTTGATTCAATCGCTCTGCATCGAACCTAACAGGACGTCCTGAACGATCCATATCACTAAGGTCGAAAATTCCGCTTTTGAAACGTTTAAACCAGTTTTGCACCGTCCTAACAGGCATTGCATCTTCACCGTAAACATAGCAAATCTCACGAGCAGCTTCACTGGGTTTGGCACCTCGATTAAACGCAAAAAAAAGATAATGTCGGTAATGCTGGTTTTTGTCTACTTGACATTCCATTATAATAAGGTTAAACTTTAACAATTAAGAACGAAATACAAAAGCAAACACACTATATGACAGAACTACTAATTATCTGACAAGCTGAATATTGAGTAATCAAAATTTTGTTATTTCAGAGCCAACTTTTAAATTAAAAAAAAAACGCTATTACTTATGCGTCAGCCTAATATATAGGTTAGAAGGTAATCAAATAAATAAAGGAGGTTGTGAATACACTGCATAAGAAAATAATCCTCCTTTGCCTTAAATTTTTTTTCCTTCTTTTCTAGGTAAATTAAAAAAAATATCACTTGAATATATATTAATACTTAATTTATTATGGTCATAGACGTAATGTCTTGGAATGTTTGAAAAGCAATTTTTGTTTTCAAAGCATTCTTATTTTCGCTGTAATTCTGTAAGCACCAGGAGTACTTAAATATTCATTGAATACTGAACTAGAATAATGTGTTGATTCTAAGAAATTCATTTTACGCTTATATGTTTGATAGCATACTTTTTATACAACGCTAATTACAAAATATGTTTTAGGTGTTATAACAGAAAACAACAAGGAATGTCGACCAAATCAAGATCTAATTCTTAATGTAAAAATTGCAAACAGATTAACGTGGATCTTGAGTAACACAAGAGATGCAGAATATTGTAAAGAATAATGAATTCATTATGTTTTTGTCAAAATTAGATTAGAAATGTATTACTATTAGATGAAATTGTTTACTTTACTTTTGTGCACCTATCATATTAATGTACATTTCAACATATCAATGTCGATTAAAATATTCTAGAGCAAATGGGTATCCTTGGAAGTTATTTAACAAATAAAACCAAAAAGTAGCTTACTTTACCATATATAACTCATGTTATTAGCAAAGATATTTTCCAAAACACAATTCCGAATAATTTTTAAACCGTATACCGTTGTCCAACAATTGATAAAAAACCCTAAACATAAAATACCTGGCGAGAATCCAAGAATACGTGAGATTCCACGATTTTACATAAGACAAACCGAGTACAAGAGCCCATTGGTTGTTTATTAAATAACGTACCCTTGTATCCCGGTTATCTTCTGAGTTATTGAAAGACTGAAAACTGCATCTTCTAACTTTTACATAGAATCCAGAACAGTTCAATTTTTCAAGAAAAATGATATTATCTCGAGAACCGTACGAGTAAAATAGAAAGTAATTTGTGTTTCGGGGGTTTGAAAACAAGCAGGGTAAATCATCATGAATGAAATTTTCTGTGAAATCAAAAATAAGAGAATTTTCCCTCTTTTAAAGTCGATCCGGGGACGTACTGTATATATATATATATATATATATATATATATATATATATATATATATATATATATATATATATATATATATATATATATATATATATATATATATATATATATATATATTTGTTAAGGTTATGGATGACATTATTCTGACAGGCATTTTTGATTGATTTTTGTCGTCAACAATTTGTAATAGTGATATCTGTATTTTCATACTTCGGTTGCCAAAATGCCTAAGCAAATGGATAGCCGACGCAAAGAACTTGTGGCATCATTATTTATCTATTTCGAGCAAGAAAGGGATAATAATGGGCCTCTGTTGCCCTTAAATGCTGTTTGAGACGTAAAATTTGGATAATACATATAAAATAATTGTACTGTAAGAGTATTTTATTGTAGCGTGTAGCTGCTACTCTAAGCGTCAGTTTAAGGTCAGTAAGCAGAATCTTTCAAGCAGAGAAAAACAATGGGAAGTTCAAGTCGCCAAAGAAAGTTCGTAAGCGAAAGGGAGTTACAAACACAAGCGGTATTCGTGATACTATTTATAATATGTACCAAAGAAGTAAGCAATAACGACTGATGTACATTTTATAATTGTCTTTTATAAAATTGAATTTATTATTATATTTATCATTAAAGACATTCATATAATAAAAACGTTTTATCCTGTATGGTTTTAGAACAACACATAACCATTCAATCCCTGTGGTCCCAACTAAAAGATAGGGAATTATTCAACTTCTTTGTGAATATTGCTCAAGGAACTTGGATTTAAATGGATAAAGGATAATCCACGACGTGGACTCATGGAACTACCGAATGTGGATTTGAAAAGAGTGGAATACATGAGATCATATAAACAAGCTAAGGATGATGCTCTCTACCAGTTTGTATTCCTTGATGGATATTTCAAAATAGAACTATCGGTCGTTCTTGGCAAAATGAAGGTCTAAAGAGAGTTAAAACTACTAAAACAGATGGCAAAAGGTTCTACTACAATACAAATAAGTTTTTAACTAAAATTTAGACAAAATCCGCTTTCAGATATATTATACTTCATGCAGGGAGTAAAATGTATTTATTGAGGGTTATGAAACAATATTTTGTTCAAAAAGTAAACTTGGCGATTATAATGTGGAAATGAACCAGGAAAACTTCTTGAAATGGTTCAAATATCAGTTGTTGCAAAACCTATAGAATCCTTTTCTGATTATACTGGATAATGCATCTTATCACAGCATCTTATTGGAGAAACGCCTACCATTGCATGGAAAAAAAAGTGCTATTAAGGAGTGGTTGACAAATAAGAGATCCCCTAGCAAATAAAATGTATAAATCCGAACTTTTGCATATTGTATCTCAGTAAGGACACAAATAAACACTGTTTACATTAATTATTAAACACAGCCCTTTTTTTAGAAACAAACCACCCAAAAAACATGTAGTGGACGAGCTGGCAGGACAATATGGACACAAAGTCTTACGTCTTCCTTCTTACCATTGCATATTCAACCCAATTGAATTAATTTGGGGCATAGCAAGAAATTAATACAATAGGCATATTGGTAGGTACAGTAACAGTGAGATTGACTGCCTGAATATGTGGCACAAGGAATTACTGGTTACTCCTGATATGTGGAAAAATTCTGTAAAACATACCGAAGAAGAAATTTTTAGGTAGTATGAGAGGGAAAGAATATTTGAGCGCCCAAAAGTCCGTGCTCTGATTATAAATTTTGAAAGTGATGATAATGAGACTAATACCGAATCAGGTTTAGGAAATGAATCAGATTTTGACACTTTTTAGTGAAAATTTTGAAATAGCTTACCTATCTGTTAGTAAATCATTTAATTATTTACTTATAGAAAAATGAGAGAACAGTTGCAAATATATGTGTCGTTATTTATGCAACCAACAATTCTGTAATTAATATTTATTTGTGGTTGAATAAGAAAGATTATTTGCTAGGAAATTAAATATTTCCTTATCAATCTGGCAATACTGTAAATATAAACGCCATCAAACGCTGATGACGTGCATTCCAATTTGTTTGGCTTTAACTATATTTAATTGAATTTTAAATTTTTCATGTAACAACATAAACTTATACTGTGAGGGACACCTTGTATATATTACTTTACTTTGGTTGTCTCTGTTTCAAGCTTTTCAAAAGTATATACATGTCTATCTTTGTATTTTAAATTAAAGGCATTATTTAAATTTTAGTAAAGTTGACTGCTTGACCGAACTAGGAAATATATCATTACTTGTTATTCATCCGTAAATTGTATTAAGAATGTGAATTTACGATATGTCTATTGATGGTGACATTTCTAAGTATCTCGTCACCTGAGGCCTAAGGTATTACCACGGGTCGCTAATTGTCAAATTACTATCACACATACACCTGTAAAAATGATTTTACATTGCTTATGTTCAACTCGATTAATGAATGTTTACCAATGGGAATAGATAAGGGTATTTTACATTATTAGCAAGGTAAATAGGTTTTTACTGGCGAAACGAGAAGTTTATTGAAATCTGTAATCCCCTAAAGCCAGTAAAAACCGTTACCTTGCATACAACGTATGTTATATTTGTTACTTGACAATTTACCAATGAATAACAATTAGATTAGATATGTGAATTTACGATATAAATTTATTTATATCCGTTAATCCTAAAGTATTACTACGAGAATACACTACACACACACACACACACACACACACACACACACACACACGCACGCACAGACACACACACACACACACACACACACACACACACGACACACACAGCACACACGACACGACACACACGACACACACACACACACACACACACACGACACACACACACACACACGACACACACACACCACAGCACACACACGACACCACGACACACACGACACACACAGCACACACACACGCACACACGCACGACACGCACGACGCACACACGCACACACACACGCACCACGCACACACACACACACAGCACACACACACGCACACACACACGACACACACACACGCACACACGCACGCACGACACGACACACACACGACACACACACGCACACACACACGCACACACCACGCACCACACACACACCACGACGCACACAGACACACGCACACACCACGCAACACACGCACACAGCACACACACAGCACAGCACAGCACACCACAGACACGCACACACACACACAGACACACACACACACACGACACACAGCACACACAACACACAGCACACGACACGACACACACGACACACAACACACACACGACACAGCACACGACACACACACGACACACACAGACACACAGCACACACACACACACACACACACGCACACACACACACCACGACACACAACACACACACACACACACAACACCACACACACACACAGACACACACACACACACACACAACACACACACACACAACACACACAACAAGCACACAGACACAACACACACACACAGACACACACAGACAACACAGACAACAACACAGACACACAAGACACAAGACAACAAACACACAGACACACACACAGACACACACAAACACACAGACAACAACACACAGACACACACAGACACACACACAGACACACACAAACACAAGACACACAGACACACACAACACACAACACACACAGACACAACACACACAGACACACACAGACACACAAGACACACAGCACACACAGACACACAGACACACACAGACACACACAAACACACAGACACACAGACACACACAACACACACAGACACACACAGACACACAAGACACACACAGACACACAGACACACAGACACACAACACAAAGACACACACAGACACACAAGACACAGACACACAACACAGACACACACAACAGACACACACAGACACACACAGACACACAACACACACACACACAGAACACACAGACACACACAGACACACACAACAAGACACACACACAAGACACACACAGACACACACAACACACACAGACACACACACACACACAGACACACACAGACACACACACACACACACAACACACACAACACACACACAAGACACACAGACACACAGACACACACAGACACACACACAGACACACACACAACACAACACACAGACACACACAGACCACAACACACACAGACACACACAGACACACACAGACACACACAACACAGACAACACAGACACCAGAACACAGACACACAGACACACACAAGACACACAACAGACAACACCACAGACACCACGACAGACAACACACACAGACACACACAGACACACACAGACACACAACACAACACACAACAACACAGACACACACAGACACACACACAGAACCACAACACACAACAGACAACACACAGACACACACACAGACACACACAGACACACACACAGACACACACACAGACACACACAACAGACACACACAGACACACACACAACACACACACAACACACACACACACAGAACACACACACAGACACACACAGACACACACAGACACACACAGACACACACACAGACACACACACAGACACACACACAGACACACACAGACACACAGACACAACACAGACACACACACACACACAAGACACACAACACGACACACACACACAGACACACACAGACACACACAGACACACACACAGACACACACACACATACACAACACACACACAGACACACACAGACACGCACACATACACACACAGACACACACACAGACACACACACACACAGACACACACAGACACACACACAGACACACACACAACACAGCACAATACACACACACAGACACACACACAGACACACACACAGACACACACACAGACACACACACAGACACACACACAAACACACACAGACACACACACAGACACACACAAGACACACACACAGACAAACACAGACACACTAGACACAGACACACAACACACACAGACACACACAGACACACACACAGACACACACACAGACAACACACACACACAAGACACACACACACAGACACACACACAGACACACACACAGACACACACAAGACACACAACAAGACACACACAACAAAACAACACAGACACACAACAACACAACACAACAGACACACAAGACACACACAGACACACAACAGACACACAACAGACACACACACAGAACACAAGACAACACACAGACACACACAGACACAGACACACAGACACACAAGACACACAGACACACACACACACACAACACAGACACACACACAGACACACACACAGACACACACAGACACACACACAGACACACACACAGACACACACACAGACACACACACAGACACACAACACAGACACAACACAGACACAAACACAAACACACAGAC